>CM053752.1:3321940-3339170 GCA_028658305.1 Pachyuromys duprasi | reverse complement strand
TGTCACTCCCCGGCCTGTATGGGGGAGGGTCAAAGAGTCAGCCATCAAGATCATGACTGAAACAGTCCCTGTCTCCCTGCATAGGGTTCTCAGTCCTACACCGAGCCATCATGGGCCCCATCTGAGCGGGGGTTCCAGGCCACATCCACACATGGTCCTTGATTGTAGAAACCGTCTCATACAAGACCCCTGTGCCCTGCTCAGTTTGGTCTTTGTGGAGCTCTTGTTCTCCCCGAGTCTCACCAACCTCCCCCAGATCTATCGTTACTTCTCACCCTCTGTCAGAGGCTTGCTCTCGAGTCTTAATATCTGCTCTGATACATCGCTACATTGACCCCCCCCCCCCAGTGGTCCTCTTTGGCATGCTCCTGTCCTGTTGCTTGTTTTCTCCTCCATCCCATTTGTTCATTCAAACAAGCATTGATCATACCAATCTAGGTCCTCCTTCTTGTATATCCTCTCTAGGTGTGGGTACAGTCTTTATCATGAATAGAGTAGGCTGCACTGATGACACAGAACAAAAATTGAAACACACACACAAAACAAAACAACCCATGCCTGCCGTGAGTGCTGAAAACCCCAGCGCTGAGGCGGAGACAGATGGATTCTGGAGCTTGGTGTCCAGCAGGCCCAGCTGAATGTCAGTGAGAAACTGTCTAAAGAGGAAAGGAAGGCTGCAGTGCTGGCTCAGGAGGTGAGGGTCCTCGCCATGGAGCCTGATATTAATCCAAGACCCATGTGGCAGAAGGAGAAAACTGACTGGGCACATTCTCTTCAGATGTCCACACTCCAGCCCTGACACACAGCTGGATTTTTAAAAAGTGGGACTGGAGAGAATGGTTCAGCAGTTCAGAGCTCTTGCTGGAGGTCTAGAAAGAAGGCTCAGGGGTCAAAAGCACAGGCTGCTCTTCCAGAGGACCTGAGTTCAATTCCCAGCAACCACCTGGTGGCTCACAACCATCTGTAGTGAGAATGGGTGCTCTCTCTGGCATAGAACACTCATATACAGAAAATAAATAAATAAAAGAGAGAGAGAGAAAGTTCTTGCTGGTCTTAAAGAGAGGGCTGGGGTTCTATTCCTAGCACCCACATGTTGGCTCACAAACATCTGTTCCTTCCATTTCAGGGCTGCAATGACTTCTGCCAGCTGGTGCAGCCATGTCTATGGTGCAAATGTATCCATGCAGGCAAACATGTACACATAAAGATGAATCTGAAAACAAAAACAAAATGTATAGACAGCCACCCTCAGTGGGCTTGCATGTGATCCCAACCCTCGGGGAGGCAGAGGCAGGTGGACCTCTGTGATTTTGAGGCCAGCCTGGTCTACAAAGTGAGTCCAGGACAGTGAAGGTTCTATTAAACAGAGAAACCCTGTCTTGAAAAAAATATTTTTTGAAGGGCTGGAGAGATGGCTCAGTGGAGCATTTACTGCTCTTCCAGAGGACCCAAGTTCAATTCCCGGCACCCACATAGCAGATCTGTAATTCCAACTGCAAGGAATCAATGCCCATTTCTGGCTTCCATGGGCAGCAGCCACACATGTGGTACTCAGACACAGATGTACAATACTCATACATATAAAACCTTACACAAAAATAAATTTGTTCCTGATTTACTATCAGTAAGTGTTTTATTTTTATACTTACTTTACATATCTGCATACCTGAACTCACATAAAAGCTGATGGGAGAAAAGGGCTCATGGCTGGACTGTAAAAGGCCCTGATCTACAGCAGATGCCAAGAGTAGAAGCAGAAGTATCTAGAAGATGAGACATGACAGAGAAACTGAGACCGAAGTTGAGAAGTGGTAAAGATGAGGCCTGGAGAGGTGGCTCAGAGGTTGAGAGCACTGGCTGCTCTTCCAGAGGTCCTGAGTTCAAGTCCTAGTAACTACATGGTGGCTCATAAGCTGGTGCCCTCTTCTGACCTACAGGTATATGTGCAGGTAGAATGCTTTGTTTATTATTTACACAGTGTTCTGCCTGCATGTATGGCTTCAGGCCAGAAGAGGGCACCAGAATCAGTATAGATGGTTATGAGGTAACACATGGGTGCTAGGATTGAAGTCAGGACCTTTGGAAGACCAGCCACTGCGCTTAACCTCTGAGCCATCTCTCCACCCCAAATAAATAAATCATAAACAAACAAAAACAAAACCCTGTAACGATTGGCTGAAGGGAGTCTAAGATGTGGTAGTCTAATCTGGCTGCGGTGGCGCACACCTTTAGTCCCAGTGCTTGGGGGCAGAGACAGGCAGGTCTCTGGTCCTACAGGGCAAGTTCCAGGAGACAAGAGGAGATGCTCCATGATATAATAGATTGCCTCCAGAACACACCTACCTGCAAAGAAATCCTATCATAGAAAACTAAATAATTGAAAAAAAAATTTTTTTTTGTAGACAGGGTCTCCCTTGTAGTCTAGGCTGGCCTTGTACTTCTGGCCCTGCACTGGCCTTAGCTCCTGTAAGCTGGAACTACAGATGAGTCACCTCTCCAATTTTTGTCTTAAAATCTTCATTTAAGTGTATATTTTGCTAGTATGTATATCTATGGATGTCGGTAGAAGGTGTAGAATTCTCTACAACTGGGATTTGGATGGTTATGAGCCACCATGTGGGTGCTGGGAACCAAACCTGAGCCAACTCTCCAGCCTCTTGAGTGGGTTTGTTTGTTTGTATGAGACGGTCTCACTTGTGGCTTAGACTGGCCTCTAACTCAGCCCGTAGGCCCCCATGTTACAGGCATGGCCCATCGGACCTGATTTCCAAGCTATTATTAAAACAACAAACCAACACGAGCAGCAAACACTTGGAGCAGTTGATTCCACAGAAGAAACCAACAACCGTACATGCTCACACCTAGAGGAGAGAACACACGTTTTCAGCAGAGCTGGCTGGAATCCTATTTTGTGTGTTAGGCATAATTGTAAGGTGAATTACTAAATGTTGAGTACAATAAACAGTAAAAACCACCACTGGAATTTGAATTGGTAAAACAAACAGTTCATTTTGAACACACATACTAATTCTCTTGCCAAATTACTTGCAATTTTCCAGAAAAAAAAAAAATTTGTCTTCCTTCAGGGTGCATGAAAAGTCCACAGTTCAGCTCAACATCACCATCTAGTGGTGAGATGACTTCATAGCCCTCTCCCTCTCGACTACACAAATAAAAGTTGGTCCCACAAGTCCCTAACACGTCAAGACACGCAGAAAAAAGAACGGTGGAAAGTTGAAGTGTAAATTAAAAGCTTTATTGAATAAAAATGTTTCAGGCTGAACAAGACTATCAGGAAACATTATTTTACATCTCTAAAGCCGAGCTAACTCTCTATAAACCCAAAAGGCCTCTACCTTAAAAACAACCCCCCATACACATAATTTGGGATATCGGTTATGTACAGTAAATGTACTTGCTTATAATGTTCTAACCCTAGAGAACTCTCCCTGTGGGCCGCAGGTGGCCTGGGCTGTGTAACAAAGCCAGCCAGTGAGCAGCGCCCCTCCGAGGCCTCCGCATCCCTTGGCCCTGGACTGAGCCTGTAAGTGGAAAGGACCCTTCCTCCTCAGGCCACTTCTGCCCAGCGTTTTTCACAGCAATGGAGAATCAAACTAGGACACCACCCAAGAAGACCAAGAATTGATTTAACCCTGGAAATACTATCTGCCATAAAAATCAATACATTTCAGAGCTGATAAGTACTAACAAGATCTGCCTGGGGGCGGCTTTGGAGGTCTGAGCTCGAGCTCGGGCGGGCCCTCTTGCTCTCTCTCCTTTGGCGTCTTCATGCTGCTCTGCACGGGGTGTGGAGAAAGTGATCTGGGAAGATCTGATGAAACCACTGCAGCTTTCGGTAAAGGGCGAGCAGCCACCAGAAGAGGAAGCCTTGCTGTGCCGCTGGCCCCCTGGTACGGCGGGTCTCTCCAGCACCATGGCGGACAGGTGGCTCTTCGTCTCAAAGGCGTCTTTATCATTATTGTTGTTGACGGGCATGTGTGCCACGGGGGACATCCGTCAGAGGACAGCTTTGTGGAGGCTCTCACGGTTACACAGCTGCTGGGGTCAGGCGGGCAAGCGCCTTTACACAGTGAGCCACCTCAGCGGGCCAAGGGGTTGCCTAAGGTTTCACACCCCAGTGATTAAAAACACAGAGAGTAGGAGGAAAGGCAGTAAGTCTCCCATATCTACCAGAGGAAGAAAATGCATTAAAAAAAAAGTTTGAAAGACCAAATATTTGATTTCAACAGCTGAGTACTAAAAGACGAATTGGTGAAAATATCTACACTGTGCCCTTTCCACTAAAGTGCTTCTGGTCATGATCTGCAGGCTCCTGAATCTTTTCTGCGTGTCTCTAACGCCACAGTGGCACTTGTGGTGTGAAAAGGCGCCTCTGTCTCGCCACCATGGTGCTGACTTCAGGGAAGGCAGTGGACACTGGGCTCAGCCCTTACACGTCTTTACTGCTGAAAGGGAGCTTCTTCTTTTGACTTCTTGAGACAGGGTGTCTCGGTGTAGTTTTGGCTGTCCTGGAATTCACCCTGTAGACCAGGCTGGCCTGGGGGCTCTTGCTGGGGCTCAGGGCGCATGCGCCACCCTGCGGGGCTTGCGGTGGGTCAGGTCGGTTCTCTTGGGCTCGTTCTGTTCTGGTGATGGGGAGGGGTCGTTTCCAAAGCGGCGCCGGCGGTCACTCTTCGTCCTCATCCTCGTCGTAGTGCCGGTTTCTCTTGATCTGCTCCTCCACGGACAGCTCCCGGACCACCTCCCCCTCCCAGAACCCCACCTCCTGGGGTTTCTGATTCTGGGTGGCCGCGGTGTCTACGAAGGCAGGCCGACTCGGAGGCTCGCGCTCCGGCGGAGCCGGGACACTGCTGTCATCCTCGGCCACGTCTGCGCCGTTCTCTGCGAACTCGCCGCTCCGCGGCTCAGGACGGGCGTCCTCGCCGCCAGGACCCCCGTCCTGCCAGCGTGGGCTCCCGGCGTCGCCATCCTGCCCCGCGGCGACGGCGGCCTCCTCCCTCCCCTCGCCCCCTCCCTCCTCCGCGCTCTGCTCCGCGCTCCGGCCCTTCCTGAGGGGTGGCGACAAAGCCTTGGGGCTCCTGGCGGAGGCTCGGAGCGAGGCGGCCACCGTGAACGGCCGGCTCCTCTCCTTCAGGGACGACGACCGTCGCAGCTTCTTCAGGTCCACGTCCTCGGCGGCCTCCGTCTTGCCGCCGTCGTCCTCGGGGGGCCACTTGGGCTTACACACTTTGAACCCTTCCTCCACGACACTTCCGGAACTCCCGAGCTCGGCTGGGGGCGGCCAGGCGATGCGCAGCTTCTTGGTCTCCGCGGGCCTGTCTTCCTTCTCCCGCTGGGAGGAGGCCTTGGCTTCCATGCTCGCAGCCAGCACGCCCACCTTGGCGATGGGGGCATCTTCAACCCCGGGGCTGTGGGGGCTCTCCCCGGCCCCGGCGTTTGGAGGCTGCGCTGGTCTCTCCGAAGTTTCTTCGTTTTCACTCTTGCTCGCCCACAGATCCTTATGTGGCCTGTGCCCAAAGCCTTCATCATAGTTGCCTTTAGACTTAAAGAGCTGGTTGAAGTGCGGCTTACAATAGATTCTTCCATGTAAAGACGCGTACGTTCCTAGACTGCCATCAAGAGAGGAAACACCAAGTCAGTGAAGCGCGCTTCAATCTGGGAGCCCAGGATTTCCTGCAGATGGTGGAAACCCCTCCTCCCACTTTGCCCAGGGGAAGGCCTGAACTCACTATGTAACCCAGGCTGGCCTCCACCTCCTGACTGCTGAGGTTACAGGCCTGCACTGTTGTCTTCACCTTTACACAAAACAGGCTCACTCCCTAGACTCAACCTTCCCTGGTCACTCAAGTGATTTCACTCCACTCTGCCTTAATGTTTAAAATTACTTTTTCTGTAAGTCTTCCCTAGGTAACCCTATAGCTCTGATCACTCCTACATTCCCTTGGTATTCATAACCTGTAACTCCTATCTTTTTCTTGATAGTTTCTCATTTGTGCTAACTCTAAACATCACAATGGATACAATATGCTTCCAATGTTTGGCAGTGAGTGCCTAACCCTGACTTGGACAAAAGGCAGCCGTGGCAGAGAGGAGAATGAACCAGGAGATCTGTCTTACCTAGCTTAACTTTTTTTTTTTAAAGATAGACTCTCACTAGGTAGCCCTGGGTGGCCTTGAACTTCCTGTAGTGAACAGGCCAGACTTGAGGTCAGAGAACCCCTGCCCCTGCCTCTTGGGTATGTGCCACCATGCCCAGCCCACTGCAATGGCTTGTAAAGGACTGTAACTGAGGCTTGTGAGGTGGCTCAGTGGTTAGGAGCATTGGCCTCTCTTCCAGAGGACCCAGGTCTGATTCCTGGCACCCACACAGCATCTCACCACCACCTGTGACTGCGGTTCCAGGGGTCGGATGCTCTCTTTTAGCCTTTGCAGACACTAGGCACGCATGTGGTGAAAACACCCATATACATAAAATTAGAAGGTCAGAGCAATGACAGCATTTCCCCATAAGATACATGTTTTGTTGAAAAAAATTAATCCAAATCTGGGTGGTGGTGACAGACAGGCCTTTAGTCCCAGCACTCAGGAGCAGAGGCAGATGGATCTCTGAGTTCAAGGCCAGGAGCTCTAGTACAACCCGAACAGTAGCTTTTAGTGCCAGGGCTCTAAAGGCCAGAGTCCGAGGGCACGCTTGCTCGCAGAGAGAGGGCCTGCCTGGGTGTGGCTCACCTGAGCTTGTTGTTGCAGTAGGAGCAGCGGAAACAGCTGATGTGAAACACCTGCTGGTTGGCTAGGAGCCGCTCCATGGGGTACACGGTCTTCTGGCACTCCACGCAGCTCTCACGCGCTGGTGCCTGGAACTTCTAGAGAAGGAAGCAGACGGTTCAGCATCAGCGATGGGCCTGATGGGCCTGGCTTTAACTCATCTACGGGCTGTGCTCCTAGGAACCACACTGCCCGGGCTATGGCTGGCTTGGTGGGGCTGAGGAGGCTCCCCTGCAATTCTGTACCAGACTGTGTAGCTGCCCCAAGTGCCTTTGAGGGCAGCTGTGCTCCGGCTGATGGCAGAGCAAGGTGCAGACAAGCAGAGACACAGGCACACATACACTCACACACAGCGAGCACACACACAGTGACAGTGCACTCACACAGCACACATGTGCACCCCCCCCCCCGAAAACATTAAGCAGAGAGGAGGAGAAAATGAAACCATAATACAGAAGGGAGAAGTCTGATCCAAATGACAAGTAAAAGGGGCCAAGGTAACCGCCTGGGCAGGGCTGATCTCAAGCAGCTCAGAAGCTCGGGAATTAAGTAAGGCATTTCACTTTCAGAGGAATATCTTGTTACTCTCTGGACTGGTTTTATTCTAGTTTTTAAAGACAGATTCTCATGTTGCCCAAGCTGCTTTCAAAGTCATCGTATTTCTGGGGAAGGCCTTGATCTTCCCATCTCTACTTCCCAAGTGCCAAGATTGTATGGATAAGCCACTATATCTCAATCTGGCATATTTTAACAAACGCCGCTTCCATGTTTACTGTTATCCTATTTTATTAGTGGATATGTGCACACAGCACAGCGGCTATATGGAGGCCACAGGACATCCCTGGGAGTTTGGTCTCTCCTTCTCCATATGGATTCTGGACATCAAAGTCAGGCTCATAGGCTTGGCAATAAGTGCCTTTTCTTGCTAGGCCATCTTGCCAGCCCTAAATTAGGCATGTTTTTAAACAAACTTTAACTGACACACAGATGGAATAATTTGTAAGAGAAACAAAATGCATTATCAGGCTTCCAGAAGGAGGCACAGCCTACTAAAAAGCTTCATTGCCTATAATGTGTCAGAAAGGTAACAGAGAAGAAAAGCAACGCCCTGGGCAACGAGTTAGTTAATGACAACTTTGCAGAAATACTTGCAAACTGTGGAATAAGAATTGTCACATTGTTCAACACTATAATTCAACTTCTAAAACCAAGACAGCAGGGGCTGGGCTGTTGCTTGGTTGGCAGAGAACTTGCCTAGCTTGCACAGAGCCCTGGGTTCACTGCTCAACACAATAAAACTAGGCATGGTGGTACATGCCTATAACCTTGGGTGATGGAATCAGGGTCATAAGTTCAAAGTCATCCTTGGCTATAAACATCAGGTTTGAGGCATGCCTATGGTTCATGAGACCCTAAACCCCTCTCCCTCCCCCAACATATATATACAGATTTGTTATTGTGGCCCTGAGAAAATCAGAATTCTAAAAAGAAAAAAAATTATGAGCATGATGAAAATTGTTTCCTGGGGTCAGAAGTCTACCCCTGAGTGTGAATGCCCCAACACAAAAACCTCAGCCAGTGGAAGAACAGGGCAAATTAGGTGGCACATTGCTCTCACAGCAAGTTGCTGCCCCCTCCGGGCCTAGATGAGCTCCAGTTCCCAGCAGAAAATGTAAGATGGTAAATATTGCAAATTAATCCCTAGGTCCAGGCCCTGAATTGAGTTAAGCCTAAAAGGATCAGGTTATGGGCAAAACAGACTCCAGATTAAAACAAAAACAAAAAAACAATGATAGGGGAGGTCTTTCTCCCCTTCCATCTGACCCTAGTGGGGGGAATAGGAGAAGAGGGAGAGAGGGTGGGATTGGGAAGGGTTGGGGGAGGGGGCTACAGCTGGGCTACAAAGTGAATAAACTAATTAATAAAAATAAAATAAAAAAGAATAAAAAAGCTCCCTACTTAAAAAAAAATCTAGCTGGGTTGGAAGCCTACACCTATCATCCCAGCACTTGGGAGCACCAGCAAGAGGTTCAAAGAGGCTGTTCAAAGCTATTCTGGTCTACACAGCGAGTGCCAAGCCAGCCAGGCTAGAGTGAGACCTTATCGCAAATAAACCAAACCACACCAACTGACCAAACAGCCCTTTAGACCAGCAAAAAGTTGCACTGCAGCTCTGGTAGGAAATGGAAGGAGAACACTAACGTGAAATGGAAGTGAAGACCTATAAAACAAAGTTTAATACAATGATTGGCAAACCCTCCAATAGCATCTGAAGGTCACAAGAATGAAAGAACAAAGCTGAGCGGAAGTGGCTGGTTGACAGCTACCCCCACATCAGGGCAGAGTCCTAGGAAGAAAAAAGGTAAACTACCAAAGACCAGAGGGTGACCTCATTCACCAGTCACGAGGGAAGGGTGCGTTACGGCAGTGAGTGGTGCTTGGCAGTTGCCAGGGAATCACTGTTTTATATATCTGTTCAAAAGAACAGATTGTTTTTTCTTTTACAGATACAATTGGATTTAAAGGGAGATATTGTTGCCTCATTTTAATAAGGTTTTCTCTAAAAGGACTCAGGGAGTTTTTTGCCCAAAAAGCAGGACCTTGATTAAAATGCAGAATAAGATTTGAGACTAACAGTGCAATTGAAGCTACTTGAGAGAACACGTCCAAATCAGAATTCAGATTGTGTAAGTGGATAAATGTGTTTATTAGACTGAGAATGTTTTTCAGTTACACAGAGGGGATCCTGTATTGTCAACAGTTGACACAGATTTGGGAGAACAAGGTAAAGGGACACAGCCTGCTTACACAGACACATACACACGCACACACAGACACACACAGGGTGGGAATACACCATGAAGGGTGCAGCCGAGGGAACAGAAAGGAGAATTGAGAGACAGTGAAGGTTTTGCTCACATTGGAGGAAAGTGGAAGGCAGGAGCAGAAATTAGGCACCAGGAGCAGGACGCAGAAGCTGGAAGAGACAAATAGGAACCCTCAGTGAGTACAGAGCGCTTGGTGTGCCCGAGCACCTGGGCCGAGGCTGAGCTGGCACTCAGACTCGGGTCCAAGAACACAACCAGACCACGTTCCCTTTCAAGTAACTGTGCGGGGAGGCGAACTCTGGCCCTTCTCAGGTCTGCCCTGATCACATTCACACTCAGGAGAGGGGAGGCTTTCGTAAGCCTTCACCCATCAAGAGTGTCTCGCTGATAATTCGTCAGGGCCCTGCCACCTCCCACACCTGACCCACAGCTGTGAAGCCTTGTCCACACGTGAGCAGTCACCTTCCTCCCTGACACCGACTTAGTAGACTGCTGCCTCGCACAGCTCACTGAGCACAACCTGCCAGGTTCCTGCTGCTTCTGTTCATGGCTCTCGGTCTTCACTCGCTATTACTCAAAGCTTGTGTAGTCTCCACCGGAGGGACCTTCTACGGTCGTAAAAACAGCAGCAGAGGCTCCCGGTGCGGCAATAGGCCAAGGCCCAGCGGCTGTGCTATGCCTTCCCTGTAATTCTCTGTCCTGGGCTCGCAGCCACTTTTCTGTAATTTCCCCCTGTCTATTCAGGCAACAGGAAGCACAGTCAATGCCTAGCGCTCCCTCCCGTTAGCAGAGGCCTGGCATACACGCTGCCCATGCCTCCCTGATAGGTTCAGGCCTGGCACTGCGTGTTCAGAATTCTGCCAGCATGGCTTGTCTGTATGATACATCTTCTCAGTGAGTGAGGCCTTTCTCTCCCCCTACCCCCACCACCTTTCTCACACGTAGACACTAAAGCACCGGTGCTGCCAGATGCCTGGCCAAGGCCCCAGACACGGCTGGGGCAGTTAGAATAAACCCCAGAGCTCCTGACCCACAGACCAGTGCAGAGCATTCCAAACTGGCCTGTTGGGTTTCCGTAATTAAGGGCAACTCTCTGGAGAAGAGAATAGATGTTAACACAGTGAAAACCTCACCATCACCCATTCAACAAGCTGGAGTCTCCACTTGGCTTCCAATTAAAATGTGTAGCTCTTGTCTCCAGGATGTTCTGGATTGAATGGGTAATATATAAATAATTGATATTAATCAACTCCAGTCTTTCCCATATGAGGACCATCACAGACCTCCTGTGAATGAGGGGGAAAAAGGGAAACAGCTGGCAGCGGAAGGGGAAGCCTTTAGACATAATGGAATCGGAAAAAAATTCTGCACTGATGTCAACCCTCCATTCATCAGATAAATACCGCAAATGCCGTTCATTCCTTCCTTCCAATTTGTGGAAAATGGCTGGGTAATAAAACCGAAGTTCTCCACGGCACAGTCAGTGGCTGAGGCAGCTCTGTGCAGCCTGCAGCGTCTGAGTGAAATCCTTCTTAGGACCATTCTTGTCCTAAATAGACTGCCTCTAATCGACTGTCTACATAAGAGGAGAGGAAGGCTGGGAAAGCAGTTACAGGATTGCAGCGGCCGTCATCATAACTCCCCAGCTTTGTGAGAGCATAAAGCCAGGCTGGGGAGGCTAGCGGAGGAGCTTGCTTATCATAGTGTACGGTACACAATAAAGCCACAAAGCTTCTTATCCCTGCCCACAGGGGACAGCAGGACGAGTGCGGAAGGGGCACAGCAAGGCTGTCCTTCTGAGGGGCGTGCTACCCCCAGGACTGTCTCAGGAAACTGGGGACTGTGATGCCTCAGCACAATGGGACAAGCTGGTCCCATCCTCCCGCCTTTTCCTCCCTTCTGGGTATTGGTCTGTCCCCCACAGGGCCTCACTGATAACTGCAGACCCCAGGTGCCGGGCATGGTGGTCAGCGCCTGTAATCTCTGTACTTGTCTACATGTATGTTACGGTGCACGGCACACGTGCTTGGTGCTCAAGGAGGACAGAAGGGGGCGCTGGGTCCCCTGGGACTAGAGTTACTGATGCATGTGTGCCACTGTGGGAACTGAACCAGGGCCCTCCGCTGGAGCAACCATCTCTCTGCAGCCACCTGCAGATTTTACTTTTAGAGACTAAACTTTGAAATTATTTGAGTCCCTTGCCTAGGGTGCCCTAGTTTTCGGTAACAGATAGGCACTAAAAACAGATCCCCCCCCCCCCGCCCAGGATGCGTGGGACTCAAAAAAATAATCTATTTTGAGTGAACAAATGTATTCCCAGCTGCATGTAATTTCCCAAAGTAGAGAACTGACTTTTGACGCAAAGCCCAGGGCCGTGAGAGCAGTTAGGCCAGCAGGCCCTTCTGTACACATTTACTGAAACACTTCTCTTGCTCAGGGACTGTGAAGGGACTTTGAGCAAGAGAAAACAAACAGCCCTTAAACGTGGAGATTAAATGGGGTCCCGAGCCAGGTTCCACACACCCTGACCTGCGCTTCGGAATGCTATTGCAGAGCAGAGACAAAGGAGCCCACACAAGTCCAAGAGAAGCACAAACATGCTTTCTCCGATCACCCCAGGAACACCTGTGTGATGCGTCCTCCATCAGCCAGCATTGGGCCAGCAGAGCAGAGCCCTAAGCACTCTGGCCTAAAGGCAAAGGAGGGTAGCAAGGCCATGCTGACAAATCAAGTGCTCTCAAGACCAGATGTTAGTTCTTGGCTTAGCCAGGGCTCAGAGTCCTTGGTTACACAGAATCCAGGTCAGCCTCATCATTGCTTTTTATAGACAGGGTTAGTCTCAATGCATAGTCCAGGCTAGCCTAGAATTTTCGATATTCCTGCCTCATCCTCAACATTCACTGCTATGCCTGGCTTTGCTACCCTGTCCTGTGTGCGTGCGTGCGTGCGTGCGTGTGTGTGTGTGTGTGTGTGTGAAATACAGTACAGGAATTCAAAGGACAACTTGCAAAAGTTGGTTTTTTTCTTTACATGTGGGCTCAAACAGCTTTGTCAGTGTGTTTCTGCTGAGCCATTTCACTGAGGGTGCTGGACAAACTTTGTCAACTTGACACGTTAGAGTCATCTGAGAGGAGGGAAACTCAATTGAGAAAATGTCTCCATAAGGCTGGGCAAGTGTTAAGAACATTTCATTAATTAATGATTTATTTGGGGGGGGGGTGGGCGGCCATCCCTGGGCTGCTGGTCCTGGCTTCTAAAAGAAATCGGGCTGAGCAAGCCACAGGGAGCAAGCAGTAAGCAGCTCCCCCTCCATGGCCTCTGCGTCAGCTCCTGCTCCAGGTTCCTGCCTACTTGAGCTCCTGTCCTGATTCTTTCAATGATGGACTATGATGTAGCGTGTAAGCCAAACAAACCCTTTCCTCCCCAATTTGCTTCTGGCATTTCACGATGGCAGCAGTAACTCTTACCAGGACGCTGCTCTTCTCCACATCCCCTGCTTTTTTCTTGCAGAGCTCAAGAACGGAATCCAGGGTCTCAGCACAAAAGCTCTACCACAGGTCAGGTGCCCTGCCCCGCCCCTCCATCATTTTTTAAATTTATTATTATTTTTAAAAGGAGTTAAGGGCAAGTAGAGGCTGCCTAACCTGGATGCTGGGAATCAAGCTCAGGTCCTCTGCAGGGGTGCTGCGGGCTCCTGCCCACCTCCCTAGCCACGCTCTCCCCCCCCCCCCCCTTAACTCTATTTTTGATTCAGAACCACAACCCAAATCATTGCCATGCCTAGCAGGGTTTCAGTCAGGACAGGAACCCTGTGGCCCTGGCTCCCTTGCTGGGCGCAGACCCTGAACACTGAAGCGCTGATGGCAGCGCATCTGTAAGGCGGGCAGAGTCAGGCAGAACACAGGCGCAGGCTCAGCCCTGGTGACTCTCTCCTTTCTCTGCTTTTGTGCGTGTGTGCCTGTGCCCTGCTCGCCCTGCACCCAGCATCTCAGCTCCACCCGCCCTGCGCCCAGCACCGCCCGCCCTACGCCCAGCATCTCAGCTCCGCCCGCCCTGCGCCCAGCACTCAGCTCTGCCTGCAGTCCCTGTTCTAGCTGTGCCTCTTTTCTTTTTTCCCTCTCTTCAGCTTTTGTTCTTTTCCCGTCAGCCTCACTCTCCTCATGAATTTCTGCTTCCTTTAAATGTCTATTGGTTGCCCTCTCCACTGCCTGTCCACGTAACCTACCCTCTCAGTGCTGAATCCTTCTGCTTCCTCTTTTGGTTCCTTCAGTTCATCTGGGGACCGATCGTGGTCACACGAGAGAGACAGTCACAGCAGCTGTGTGCTTGGTGTGGGAGCAGCGCACGGTCTACCTTTCAGTTTCTCTTAAGCTGAGATTTCTAAAACAAACTCAGCTGTGCAAAAGATGTCCCAGGAAGGCTGTGAGGGCGTGCGCACGTCACTAGCTACTGCTCTGGCACCACACTAGCCAGTATTCAGTAACAAGCACATTAGCAACTCTAACATGATATATAGGAAAAAATTTAATCCTTCGTATATTCGTGTGTGTGTGGGGGGGTGCACATGAAGGTCAGAGGTCAATGCCAGGTGGGTTCCTTAGTCCTGAGAAGCATACCCTCACTGGCATTACGTCCAGCACAGCACAAATAGGCAATGTGGAACCGAATGATAAAAACTGCCACGCACGATACCAGGAATACGAGCCTAGGAGTCACAGAGCAAGCGCTGCCATACCTTCACTGTTTTGGAGGGAGAACTTTCCAAAATACTGGAGGTTCTGGTGTCAGGACTCAGTGGCTTGGGGTGGACAGGCTGCTGGGCCTCAATCTTCAGCTGGGAGCCACCTGGTTAGGTCACAGAAGGCAAGCATTTTGGAGAAGCTCCTGGAAAGCCTTGGGAAGTGATTTTTTAAACAGCAAAGCATGGGTCCTGTTAGCACCAGGATGAACACTGCATCTCTGTTGAGGAGGCTTCTAAGCCGAGAGTGCCCTGGGCGCCCTCGGGGTCATGCTGCCAGACTTCCTTACTCTGCAGCACATGGCTGGACCCAGGCCGCCTGCAAAACATCTGCTCCGAAGCATTTGCCATCAGGCTGTGTACAGATTTTGATTTGTTTTTGGTAGTTTGTAACTTCTAGGGGGCTTCAGCTGAAGCAGAGAAAAGTGAGGGACTAGGGTAAGTCTTTTTTGTGTGTGTGTGTGTGTAATTGACACAGGATCTCACTATGTAGCCCTGGGGCTAGCATGGGAGTTGTTATATAGACCAGGCCAGCCTCGAACTCAGAGCCCCTGAGTATTGGGTTTGAAGCAGTGCACTACTAAGGCCAGCTTGCTTTTTTGTTAATTCTTGAGAAAGAATGAAATGCCACATAAAGGGCATTTCTTCATAATTATTTAAGTAAAACACATGAATTAACTTCTTGCCAGGTATTTACCTCATGATGAAACTCAGATGATCCTGAAAAGCCACTTACACAGATACTAGGGGAACATTTAAGCAAAACTCCCGAGTCTAGAGCTTGGCAGGCAAGATGGCTCTATGGGTAAAAGCGTCTGCTGCTGAGCCGAAGGACCAGGGTTCTATCCCCAGAACCCATGTGGTAGGAGAGCAGAGACTCCTAAGAGTTGTCCAAGTTCACATGACAACAAATAAATAAAATTATAATTAAGATGTTTTGTAAAGTCTGGAGTCAACAAAGCAACAAGGCACTAAAGATTATGGTTTGTTCTGGAGGAAAGAAAAAGAAGGAAGAATGGTATTGCAAACCTAGTCAAAAACCTCAGGTTCAAGGAAAGTGAATGTGAACAGTGTGCTTTAATCTCAGCATGGAGCATTTCTGGGCAATTTAAAGGTAGCTTTACCAGCGATCTGCCCGGCTCATGCTTTTACCTCAGTTTTGAGGGTTTCTGTGTCCAGTAAACTGCCCTGTTGTGGGGGAAGCTGGAAATCTACGTATTTAGAAATAATTCACTGTTGGAGCTTGGTCTAAGGTTAAGTGCTGACCCTCTGTGGAAACCTGCCTAGGTCATTATACCTGATTGGCTAATTGAACAGCCCATACCTGGGCAGGGCAGAATGGGGTAGGCATGGCTAAGGTTCACGGGCTTTGGAGAATCCCAAAGGGAGGACTCAAGGGAAGGACAGATGGACTGGAAGAGAGGAAGGAGGACAATGCCAGGATGGGTTAGCCTGGAGAACACACCACGTGGGCCAGGGATGGACTCCAATAATGGTGTGGAAAGGGCCAGATGGAGAATATACGCAAGCACCATAGGACTATGGATGGAAGGTAGTCCAGATGAGGAGGATTAAGGTGGACAGCATTGGATGGGGGTAGGAGATAGATGGTGAGAATACTGAGACAGTGTGAAATGTCTGCCTGGCCCAAGGTAAATGAGGCAATCATAAAATCTAACAGGTATCTTTGTCTTATTATTTGTGATAGCAGGTTAAATAATGCTGCCATGATAATCTTAGGGCTAATGATAATCAATAACATGTAGCCCAACACCTTTCTATTATTTACTACAATAATTCACTGAGCTGGGCAAAGTGGCGCCCTTGGAGGCAGAGGCAAGTGGATCTCTGTGAATTCAAAGACAGCCTGGTCTTACATAGGGGGGTTCCAGGACAGCCAGGGCTATGCAGAGAGACCCTGAAAATCAGGATTGGAAGTGTTCACAGAATCACAAGCATTGTGGCACACATCTCACAGGCCTGACTGAGGCACGCAGGAGGCAAAGGCAGGCGACATCAGCCTCTTCCACATGGTGAGCTCCAGGCTCATCAGTGCAGTGAGACTGTGTCCAAGAAAAGAAGAGACAGTAAAAGTAAACCCCAAATCGTTTCTCTTTGAGAAACCAGGCTTAAAATAACACCATGACAGGATAAAATTCTTTCAAAATGTAGTGGTTAGCAGGAAAGTCTCCAGGCCTTTAAAATGTTCTCAAATATTGATGCAATCCTACTTGAACATCCTCTATTAAAGTCAGACTTCAAGATTAGTTTATATAGCTTCAGGCCTGAAAGAGATTAGTACAAAAGGTAGGATAAGTTCAACGAGAAGTGTTGTTAAAAGTATTCTTTTAGTAAAGGCCAGAGTGAGGGCTCAGTGGGTTAGGGCACTGGCTGCTCTTCCAGAGGTCCTGAATTCAATTCCCTAACTGTCTGTGAATCCAGTTCCAAGGGATCTGATGCCATCTTCTGGCCTTGATGGGCACTATATATAGATGCATGGTACACAGACACATAAAATAAAAATAAATAAAAATCTAAAAAATCAAAATATCTTCTTTGTCCAGTGTTAACCATATTTAATTTTTTCCTTTTTGATTTTTTTGAGACAGGGTCTCTCTATGTAGCCCTGGCTATCCTGCAGCTCACTCTGTAGTCCAGGCTGGCCTTGAACTCTGAGATCCGTCTGCCTCTGCCTCTTGAGTGCTGGGATTAAAGGTGTGTGCCACTACCGACAGCTAACAATATTTAACTTCTTCTTCAGCAATGAAATGTGTGGTGGGTATTCAGACACCAGTCCCTAAAACACAATAGAAACCCTGAGCTCGGTTGCTGGGGTTGTTAATGTTCCTTCCTCAGCAGACAGCAGTGTGGAGAACAA
>CM053752.1:3296570-3321840 GCA_028658305.1 Pachyuromys duprasi | reverse complement strand
GAGAGAGAGAGAGAGAGAGAGAGAGAGAGAGAGAGAGAGAGAGAGAGAGAGAGAGAGAGAGAGAGAGAGAGAGAGAGAGAGAGAGAGAGATTAAGGGGCATTAAAAATAAAAGAGCAAACTGCTGTCAAGGCCATAAAAACCCGCTGACTCCAGTTAGTCATTGGCTGCCTGAGGGGAAAGAACGGCCCCAGAACAGCTGAGCGTTTAAACAAGAGGCAGCAAAACGTCTTTTATGAGGGTATTAACACGCCTCTCAATTACAGGGGAACACTAGAACAGACTGTGCTCGCTGCCAAGAGAGCACCATCTCCCTCATAAAGAACTCACTAGCCATCTCTCAGGAAGAGGAAGCAAACGAAACCCAAGGGAAGGAGAGCACAACCCCTCACGCCTCGCAGAGCACGCTCGCGGCAAGGGGGAGGGTCTTCTTTTTCTGGTTTTCTGTTTGTGTGGTTTTGGTGGAAAAGTTGAGACTTGGGAGGTGGAGGCAGAAGGGTGGAGAGTGGGCTCACCTGTTAAGAGCACCTGCTGCTCTTTTGAAGGACCCAGGTTTGATTCCCCGCACCCACGTTGTGGCTCAGTCATCTGTACCTCTAGTCCCAGGGGATCTAACACCCTTCTTTGACCACTTTGGGCACAAACATGATGCACAGACATACATGCAGGTAAAACACTCAGACACATAAAATAATAATATATATAAATCTAAGAAAAAAACAAAGTGCTGCCACACCTGGGGACAGGGACACACAACAAAACCTAACAACAACAAAGATTCCAGCCTCAAAATGTCAGCTTTTTGTTTAGCAGGAAGCAGATCTTATGTGTTGGTATATATCTTTTCCTCAGTAGCCATCACACTTAAATGAAAGGGCTAGCTCTCCCCGTCCTTTCCTCGGGCCCCAGCCTTTGCTGGTGCACACCTTCCACAGCTAGGATCCTGCTGCTGGATTCAACGGGTGACACTGAGTGCATATAGCAAGATGCCTGATGAACCGCACACATGTACAGTGGACACTAGGCTGTTGGCGGACCATCGCTGCACAGGGCAGGAGCTCCCAGGCAGCAGTGCGGGGAGCATGCTCAGACGTATCACTAAAGGAAGAACGACAGTTTGACAGAGCGTGATATTTCAAGAAAGCATCCTTGGGGCTGGAGAGATGGCTCAGCAGTTAAGTGTATTGGCGTTCCTGCAGAGGACCTGGGCTCCATTCCCAGCTCCTACAGGAGAGCTTGCAACTGCCCACAACTCTATTTCCAGGGGATCTACAGCCCTCTTACAGTCTCAAAGGATAAGTAAAAATGTGTGTGTGTGTGTGTTTTGTGTGTCGTTTCTTTTAAAGAGTGTTTCCTTCAGCAGACCAAAGTTCAAACGGTATTCAGGTACTGGTTAACAAAGGGAGTCAAGCAGCCAAAAGGAGAGCCAGGGCTCTGAAAATCCTGCAAGCGTGAAGGCAGCCAAAGGTTCACACTCGCAGGACGTGCCTGAAAGAGTATCAACTAGCTTTATCCCTCTCTTCCCCACCCACTTTCCGATTTATGATTCACTTGGAATGCATGTTCTTTTACGCTGTAATTAAAATGTTCTGATCTCGAAGTTCAGCCCAGAGTTCTAATTTCAGACCAAATCAGCGTGAAGACAATTGGGCATAAAGCAAAAAAACAGAATTAAAAACACCGTGGGCACCATCTTCCAGGGAAGCATTTCCTCATTACACTCCTTAGTAAAGATGGGCTATTTCAATGCTGAGATTTTTTATTTTCTTTTTTAAATTTACAGACTATAAGGAAAATTTCACACATTTTTACTTGCTACATTTGAGAAACAACTTTCACTAGCCAAGACATATATTCAAGAGGTAAGCGCAGTCAGATCTCTGTGAGTTTTGGGCCCGCCTGGTCTACATAGCAATTCCAAGGAAGCCAGGACTACAGGGCAAGACCCTGTCTAAAAAAAAAGGGAAGAAAGGGAGAGAGGAAGGACCTACTATTGTAAAGATACAGACAATTTATTATTTTTAACATCTTCTTTTATTTTCCGTGTGAGTGCTTTGCCTGGATATATGGATATATGTGCATCATGTACGTTCAGAAGAAGGCGTTGGATCCCCTGGAACAGGAGTTACAGATAGTTGTGACCTGCCATGTGGTTGCTGTGAACTGAAACCAGGTCCTTTGAAAGAACTGCCAGTGTTCTTAACCTCTCCAGCATGAAATTTATTCGAGGAGTCTATGACCATCAAGGAAGCTATCTCCATAAAGCTGTTACTTGCTTCAGCTAAACTGTCCGTCCAATGATTAAAGCTCGAATCACGAATGTGATTTGCTGAAACTCTTTTCATGGCTTCCCACCAATGTTTGGTTCTATCTAAGCCCCTGAGGATGCCTAGAAGGCCTTTTCAGATCCTGCCTTGGCCTTTTCCTGCCACCTGTCCCTCATTACTGCCTATTTACCACCACCACCTTGCCTCATCAATCAAATGGCAACTCTGAAGCCAGTCCCAGGTTTCCGACTCTGCACATCCACCCTTTTCCTCCAAGCTGTTTCCACTCACTTGGCCCCTCCTGCACATTCCTCAAGGCTTGGCTCAGAACCCCCCCCCCCCAACGCCCTGAAGAAGTCAGGTCAGCTAGTTTTGAACTAGCTCCACCATCTGTCATGGCACCCATTGTAGTGACTCTTGCCAGCTAACATGCTAGGAGGCTAGCTTGTCAGTGTTCTTGCACATGAAGGCCACGTGGAGAAGGGAGGGACTTCCCTCTTCATCTCAAAACAAAATTAAGACAAAACACGCAAAAGAATATCTTAAGACACACATGTGAGCACTTTAAAGTCAGTGTCTCAGGGCTGGAGACACGGCTCAGAGGGTTAGAGCACTCGCTGCTCCTGCAGAGGCCCTAGGTCCAGCTCCCAGCACCCAAGTGCTAGCTACAACCTTCTGTAACTCCAGTTCCATGGGATTTGGTGCCCTTCCTGGCTCCAAGGGCGCCAGTCACGTATGTGCGCATACATGAATCCAGGCAAAACATGCATGCACATACAATAAAATAAATCTTAAACGAGTTTTAAAAAATAAAAATGAAATCTCTGGTCAAATAGATTTTTATGAATGAGTTTAGGTGTTTTTTTTTTTTTTTTTTTTTGCCTTCTGAGCATTTGCTGAACAAAAGAATTTTCCAATGAAGGCCAATTACTCGGTCAGCTGTGAACTGCAAAGCTTCCCAACTGAAGTTATGTGACCTGCAAAAATGACAATCTGCCCTGGCAGCTGCCACCACATTCCCAGACACTGCAGCCTACAGTCAGGGCCCCTTCTAATTTTAAGCTAATTTACAACACTTGGCAGCTGGACCGAGTCATTCCTACCTTCTTCCCTTCCCGATGGGAGACCTCAGGACCTGGAGGCACATTCTCCTTTTGTTCCGACCTATGAATTCTGACTTCATCGCCGATGGCTTTCAACTCATTCTACAAAATAAGAGCAGCCGGTGAATTCAAAATGCTCACCATTCCATTCTCCTCACAGCACATCTTTCAAATAAACTTGGAATGTTTCTTATAAAAAAAAAAAAGAGCTTTCTCCTAGAACTCAGGTCAGATCAAGCCCCTGTCACAAGCAGAACCCGCTGACCAGTGAAATGACAAAAGCAGCTGTGTGGACACATGCCACCGAGTTAAACATCTGTGCACCTGTGTCAAACTAGATGCGCATTAGAGCACACACCCACGGACACACACAGGCCACCCCACCCCCACAGCATTCCTGTGCTTCACTCTTTAGCGGCACAGCTTGTGAAAACGCAAAGCTTGTGAGTTTTATCCAGAGAAGACCATTCTGGAGCAGGGAAAGGAGATGCCAAGTGCCAATGATTAAGAAAACATACTGACCATGTGTATAAGTGCCCGGCCTGGAAAGAAAGACAGCAATGATGGACACATATAAAAACCAAAATTATACTCAGTGATACCATAAACAGTCTTTTTTCTATGGCACTTTCAAAAATGAGTTTTCCACATAAAATTCATAAAGATATACCTTAATCTATCTGTCCTGTCTGAGCCTCATCATGAAAACCATGCATTTGTGGCATGAGGACTAAGGAAAACAACCGTGTCTTTTTTCTTCTCGGAGGAGACTGGGAGGAGAACGTTAAAATTAATTGATGTACTAGGTCTGAAATGGAGCAAGAGGGAGACTTCCTGCCTTCACGGGGCTTTCTTTCCTGGGGTCCCCACACCCCTTCTCTCTCTTTCTGACAGTGTAGTCCAGGCTGGCCTCAAACTCACTATGTAGCCAAGGGTAACCTGGACTTTTCCATCCCCCTGCCTCCACCTCTCACGTGCTGGTGCTGCAGGTGTGCAGCACCACATTCAGGTGAAAGCGGATGTGATGAGCTTGCCAAGCACTCTAGGGTGGGCAGTTTCCGCTCTGGAAGAGGCCTGTGAGGAGGAGATGCCATTCAGGATGGGCCCTGTTGCAATCGTATATTCGCTAAGGAATTTGAGACATTCTTTGAGGATGAGATAAAATACCACAGCTCCCACAAGAACTTCTAAAGACGTCTCAACTCTTCACATCTCCAGAGCAGAACTTGAAAGAAGAAACTCTACCATGAGCACTTTCTTAGAGATAGGATCACTGTGGCCTGGCGGTCCTGGAACTGGCTTTAGGCTTTCATCCAGCCTGTGTCCTCCACCCCCGAGGTTTTGGTCTGTTCCAAGGAGGAGCGAAGGCTGTAGCTCCCTTGGTGCAGTGCTTGCCTGGCAAGCAGAAAGCCCTCGGTTCCACCCCCAGCACCGTAAAACCATGTGCAGTGGCATACACTCTTGGGGGCTGGAGGCAGGAAGATCAGGAGTTCAAGACCAGCTTTGGCTACACAGGCAGTTTGAGGTCAGCCTGGGATACTCCAGACTGTATCCTGGGATACAGCCAGCAGGAGGATGCTTTATTCCTGCCAGGCCTGCTGTTCTTTCCAGTGTGCTAAAAACAAAACAAAACAAAAAACAAGGTCGCTGAACAGGTTTTTCCACCTGAGGAGTCGCTTGGGTGGAATGTTTGCAGCAGGAGGGCACAGACAGACACCTCTAGTAACAAGCTCTGCGCCTCATCCTCTCTGCACGTCCTGATTCATGTTCTAAAAGAAGCCTAGTCTTTTTTTTTTGTTTGATTTTTGAGACAGGGTTTTCTGTGTAGCCTTGGCTGTCTTGGACTCACTTTGTAGATCAGGCTGGCCTCGAACTCACAGGGACCCTTGTGCTGGGATCATAGGCGTGTGACGCCACCACCCAGCTCTAGGGGAAGCCTCACTCCGCTCCCTTGTCCCTGTGTCAGCTCTCACTTATCAATGATAAAACGACTGTGAAGCCCTGGTATGAGAACGAGGGCATCATTCTCCCAACGTGGTTAAGACCTTTGGCCATCAACAGCTTTTGCATTCTGAAATCACCCAAGGGACGCTGGGCTAGGGATGCCGCTCAGCAGTACTGGACCTTTCCAGCCTGCTGAGGGCCTGGGTTCAGTTGCCGATACTACCGAAAACATATGAGCAGATTCTAAGAGCACAGAAGAGGCTGTGATGACACACTGTGTACCCATCACCTCGGTACGTGAGAAGGAAGCAGAGTTAAGGCAAGCTCTATGAGTTTAAGGCTACCTTGGGCTACAGAGTAGAATCCGATCTCAAGTTGGCTGGTGCACGCCTTTAATCCCAGCACTCACAGGCAGAGGCAGGTGGGTCTCTGGTCTACAGGGTGAGTTCCAAAACAGCCAGGACTACATCGTGAGACCCGGTCTCAAAACAAAAACAGTAAGATAAAAAAAAAAAAAAGAATAATAACAACAAAAAAAAGAATAACAGGTTTTGGGGCTCGGGCGTTGCTGAGTCGAAAACCGGTTTTCCTGAATATGTGACGTTCTGCTTTGATTCTTAGCCTATGGGGTAGGGGGTGAGGAGTTTGGAATGCCAAATTTTTCATTCATCAAGCATGTCACCTTCCAGTTATTCCTACACCCTCTTTTCTTTCTTTCTTTCTTTTCTTTTCTCTTTTTTTTTTTTTTTTTTTTGAGACAGGGTTTTTCTGTGTAACCTTGGCTGTCCTGGAACTAAATCTGTAGACCATACAGCCTGGAATTCAGAGATCCACATTGCCTCTGCGTCCTGAGTGCTGGGATTAGAGGTGTGCACCTCCACCACCCGGCCACCCCCTCTTTTCTATACACTATTCTTCCTCTGCAGGAAAGCATTACATCATAAGGGTTAAGGATTCAGCAGACTGGCTTAGTGTCACAAGCCTATGATCCCAACACTTGGAAGGCGGAGGCAGGCAGAGCTCTGTGAGTTCAAAGACAACCTGGCCTACAAAGTGAGTATCAAGACAGACAGAGCTACACAGAGAAACCCTATCTTGAAAAACTAAGAAGACTGAGTAGGCCATATAAAGCTCCCCGTACACGGGGAATTAAATCCTGAGCCTCAGGCATGCTAGGCAAGGGCCATGTCATGGGACCACGCCCCGGCTCCCATAAAATTGCTTTTAACAGAGTGTCCAGGAAAAGCAGATTGGTGGTTCAGTGGGTGACTGTATAAACACCGTTTATCTGGGGGATGACAGGAAGGTTCTGGACTTAAGACAAGGTGATGGTTGTACAATGTGTGAATACATTGAAAAAGCTGAAAGTCACCTAAGTGTGTACTTGGTCTGTTTTCCCCATGGAGCTGGGCTCAGACCCAGAGCCTCAGACAAGCTGGGCATAGACTCCCCCAGGGAGATGAATCCTCAGACAGCCTATGCTTCAATAAAATGCTGATTTTATGCTAGACTGACATATTTTAACAAAAAAACTTAACAAAAATACCCCACATTAATGTTCAATGCACTTACTATTTTTTAAATATTTCCCATGATTCTCTTGAAAAGGGAAACAAGAGTTGAAGATGTAATCCAAAGTAAAATGTTTGCCCAGCAGGTACAAAGGCCTGAGTTCAACTCTAAGCACAAAATCCAAAAGGAACTCATAATCCACGTTCCTGTCAAAGCTAAGGAGATGCTGCTTCTTCCTCAGTGACAATGAGAAAGCTCAGCAGGAAGTTTTGACACCACAGCTGGTGACATCACAGTGAGGTGTAAACAGGCATCAGCTGGGGGCCAAAATCAGGACCAGAAAATGTTCGCTTACAAAGGAGGCGGGGTTGGGGGCCGGGTCAGAGGTCGGGGCCCAGGAGATGTCTCCTGGTTGCCCTGTGGGAGGATCAGAACTCAGCAGGGGACGTACCGTGTGGCTGGCAGAGCTGCTCTGCTTGGACACCGCAGCCTGGTACTTGGCCATGCGGTCCTTAATGGAGGTTTCTGAGAGGCGCGGCCGCTCGGAGCTCCGCTTACCCTCGTTTTTCTCGGAGGTGAGTGCAGAACAGGAGAACTGACCTGGGGGTGTGGAATCACAGGCTTTGTTAGAGGAGCAAAGGGATCCTACATCTTGGGTGACTGTAACCTAGTGTACAACCGTTCCTATTACAATCACGAGAAAGGTCAGGTATGGTGGTAACAGGCCTTTAATCCCAGCACTGGGGAGGCTGACACAGGAGGGCTACATGTTCAAGGCCAACCTCGGCTGCAGAGTGAGGCCCTGTTTAAAAAAAGAAACAAGCAAAAAACAAAGCCAGCAACCAAAAGTACACAAAAGAAGAAAATCAGAACTATAATTGTCTTTAATAAGGTAGTTTAAATTCACTTTTCCAATATTGAAGGAATATCTTTACCATAAATGTATATTATATATGGAGAGATACTGATATATACATATAGATACACACACACACAACTTAAAATTTTTTAATTCACTTATTTTTTGTGTGGTGCTGAGACTCAGACTTGGGGTTTTGTGCACACGAGGCACCTGGCAGGCACTGAGCTCTAGGGTGGGCAACCCTGGTCAGGGATTCAGGGGAGCCCTGCCATCCTCCTCATCATGTCTGTGGAGCCGGCGTGTGCAGCACGTCACCTGTGGCCCCTCGAGGCTCCAGGGACAGAGCACAGGTGCAAAGAAACAGCACTGGGTACGGTGCACTCCTGCCTGCAATCCCAGCGCCTAACGTGCCATTCTTCTTCAGAAGCACGGGTTGTGAGTGCAAATCCGCTCACTTACCTGGACCTACTTCCAAGTCATCCTGGGAGCAGCTGTTCTCAGAGAGTCTCCTTCCACCTGTGCTGCGGCTTTGGGTCCAAAGACTCTGTCGGGAAGATAGGAAACACTGTTGTAAAGTCCCCGGCTCTCTCAGGAAAATCCAGACTAGAAGCCACACACAAAGCCTTTTGCTCTTGCCGGCCACCCAGCCAGCTCGCAAGGTTGCAGAGGAGAGTCCTCACATCTCTCATGGCAGTGATGCCCCTTGAGACCGTGAGGCGCAGGCGGCACCGGCTGTTCTCCCCCTCCCCCTCACTGTGAGGTGATAATGATCCCATTATCTTCCCAATTGGTTCTTTTTCCACCTCCTCATCCAGCCTTCCTGAGGCTGCCAGCATCCCAACCGATAAAGTGATTATTCTAAAGCCTACACCTCCCCTCAACTTCTCTCTTCACAGTTCTTTCAGGGTTCCCAGTAAGTCCATGAATGCCATCTCAAGTGTTCAGCAGACTCTGGGCAACCCTCCTGGGATGCGCATTGCCTCCCTCGCCTCCTCTCTGGGTATTCTCTGCCACATCCTTTATCCTTCAGGGAACTCAAACTGCTCTGAGGACCATGACACAGCAGATGAGACTCCCTATATGTCTGTCCTTCTGTCTAGCCAATGCTATTCTTTCAAGATAGTGTCCCTTCTACATGTATTTAGCTGCTCCTTCCCAAAGACCAAGGGTGGCCAGCCACATTTTCTTACAACCCTTGCTAGAGCACTTGCTGTCCTTCCGCTGGCCTGCAAGCCCGCTGGGGGAGACCATGCCTTGGCCCTCACACACTTCCAGGATGCATAGTATAACCTGTTTCTTCAGTGCTGGGGATTGAACCTGGGACCTCGCCAGGCAAGAGCTGTGTGCTGAGCTATGCTACAGACACTGGGCACAGATCTCTGAATATTCTGTGATTCCTGAAATCCCCACACTTTGTGATTTTAGATAGACTTTAATTATAGTTACCAAGTAGGCTGAGTGTGGTGCATGTACCTGTAGTTAATCTGTCAGAGGCTGGGATCAGGGATTCAAGGGCAGACTAGGCAAACATAGGAGGCTACGGGAGATCCCACCTCATTAAACCCAAAGTATATAATGTTTTAAATTACAAGTTTTAGGACTTGACAACTTGCAGTGAGAATTACTGAAAGCCAGTGTGCTGAGGACGTTAGAGATATTTCCCTGCATCCCTCCCCTGACTCCCTACTTCCTTCCAGGCTGAGGATCAAACACAGTGCCCCAACTTCCTGGGTAAGTGCTCTGAAGCTGAACCTTTTGAGTTCAATACCTGAAAGCTTTCTTTCTCTCTCTCTCTTTCTCTCTCTCTCTCTCTCTTTCTTTCTTCTTTAAATCAAAAGGAGTTAGCCAGGCAAGGGCAGTTAGCCGACTCGGGCAGACTGTGACACTGAGCTCCGGCCATGGGATAAAAGGTAGGGGCCGTTCTGGCCTGTTGAGTTAGCTCCAGAGCATCCTTTTCACAAGAGCACTGCCTTGCCAAGATCATTTTGATTCCTTTATATGAACAGAGGTTTTTATCGTGAGTTTGTCTTTTATTAGTAAACACTAATAAAAGTAATTAAGTTTTTAAATACAGTGAGCTGACTTCATAAATTTGCTATGTATTTAAAACAATTTATTCCTTGTTAGCACCAATTATCCTATAATAATATACTTCAAATAAAGAACAAAATAAAGCTGAGAATGGTGACTCACACCTGTAGTCCCGGCACAGGGAGACTGAGGTAGGCGGAGTATCATGGCTTCCAGGTCAGAATGGTTATAAAGTGAGACCTTGCTTCATAAAACCCAAACAAATAAAGCCCTAACTCTGCCACATCATACTCCGGTCAGGCTCACTCACATCAGCTACAGCTATGTGACTTATCTGGCTCAATATTTCTGGCTCTGGGAAAGAGGAAAATGACAGCTCAGGTGGAAATCAGGGTCTGGCAGGACCATCCACATTACTGGCTTTGCAGAGGCCAAATATTGTCAGCTTGGGCCCAGCTTGACGCCGGAGGAAGGGGTGAAACATGTCAGGGAGTCCAAGTAGGAGAACCAAAAATAAACCTTTTCCTTTATAAGTAGGCTATTGGTTCTTCTGTACAGTGAGAAAATTAACAGTGATCACTCAGGTTCCAAAAGTTCAACTCCAATTGTCAGTATGCTACAAGATAATTAGAAAAAAAGGTCAGAACTTAGTATTTTTCAGGACTCAAAACAGGAAAAATCCTGAAAATTACAAATATATCTCAAACTAAAGGAAAATGATTTTTGCAGTCTGTCTCCCCCTGCCCTTTCCCTTCCTTCCTTTCCTTACATTTATGAGGGCAGAGGATGAGATAGGGCCTCACTATATGAACCAGGCTGGCCTTGAACTTGTGAATCTTGGTTATATATCGTGTGTGTATGTGTGTGTGTGTGCATGTGCGTGTGTGAGTGCATGCATGTGCGCATATGCACGAATGCACACATGTCCCACAGGATACATGTGGAGGGTGGAGGCCAACTCTCAGGGCTTGGCTCTCCTGCCACTGTGGGTTTCCAGGATCTGAACTCAGGACCTCTGGCTGCAAAGCTCACGCTTTTGCCTGCCCTGCCGCCTTGCTAGCCCTAAGTGCTTGTTAGTTTTTGAAGCAAGTATTTTCTCACACGCATTTTCACAGTCACACTGTGTGACCTTTTTCTTTTTGTGAGACAGGTCTCACTATGTAGCCACAACTGGCTTGGAACTCACTATGAAGACCAAGGCGGCTTTGAACTCGCAGTGATCTTCCTGCCTCTGCCTCTGCCTCTGCCTAGCTAATGATGGGATTAAAGGTATGTGCTGCCCTGGCTGGTTCTATATTCTTAACAGAGGAATTTACCTTCTGCCAAACGTAAAATCCAAGAGTGTGCCTTAGAAGCTGCAGCCCTCGAAGCCTGTGTTGTGTCAGGTTCTGCACCGAGTGAGGGGACAGAGCCTGCTATTAGAGCTTTGACTTTCAGTGCCCACCACTGCTGGCTTTTAACTTCTGCGCCTGGGTAAAGATGCGGGTATGTCTCACACCTGTTCTCTCAGCACTCAGTAGAGGCAGGAGGATCCCCCAAATCTGAGGTCATCTTGGTTTACACAGTCAGTTCCAGGACAGCCAGGGCAACATAGTGAGACCTCCAAATGCGGGTGTGGTCGCACGGGCCTATAATCTAGCACACGGGAGGGGTAGGTGGGGGGTGTGGGAGCCAGTCTCAGCTTCGTGGCAAGCCTGGGGCAGCCTGGGACCCGGTCTCACAGCAAGACAGAGTTAGGGAGACCACTCTGCTGACAAAGCATTGCCTTGCAAACACGAAGGCTGAGTGTCACCCCAGAACCCCACTGCCCCTTTCTAAAGCCATGTCTGGGGGTGTATACTGTAATCCCAGTGCTGGGAAGTGGAGACACCAGCCAGTGAGATGGCTCAGTAGATACAGCACTCGCCACAGGCCTAAGGATGGCCTTGTTCCTGAGACCACGCAGCAAGAGGGAGCAGGGGCTCCCCTGAGCCTTCCCGACTGCCGCCCAGAAGTCACTGTAAGTGTCCCCTCCCCTAGGGAATTACCTGAAAACCACAGACTAAACCGCCAATCAAGCTCCTGAATGCCAGTACTGGGGTCTGTCTTCTGAGGCAGGGGGAACTGGCTACAGGGAAGACCTTGTCTCACAGCAAAACCCAAACTCAAAACAGAACAACCCCCCAAACCAGCAAAACCTAAAAAACAAAACCTAAAGAAACCCTGGGTTCCACAGGAGCCGTGGAAACACTTTCTGGCTGGGTCTGGTGTGTGGGAAGCCGGGAGATCAGGGCTAGCCTGGGGCAACCTCTGGGGAGGAGTGCACGGACTGGTTCTGAGGAAGAATGTGACCCTGTCAGCCGAAGCAGCCTCTGTTTTCACTTTCAAAGTTTCACCTTCAGACTGGAGGTGCTAACAATGAGGATCTTGAGCATGTTTCAGATTCCATGTGGGCGCCAGTTTACAAGTGATGTGAAATGCAGGCGAAAAGTCGTACTTTTCAAGGATGTCAGGGAAAAAAAGCTCAAACAGAACAAAACAAAAAGGGGTGTATGCCATGTAGTCACATACACACACATATACATACACTCACACATATATGCACATATACAGTCTCACACACATACGCACTTACACACATATACACTTTCACCACGTACACACACCCATACACCATACACACCACACATACATATACTCACACACAGACATACACACACATATACTCACACACACATGCACACCTGCAGCAGCTTTGTATATCATTCCAGCCTTTTTCACTTGGACACATGGACACTTAAGGAGTGCTATTCTTTGCCAAGGATAGAAAAAAACATTTCAGGGCTCTGTGGAATTTCCGAGGGTTTGGCTCACCCCACCCTACAAGCCCTCCTTCCTTATCAGCTGACTGAGCATCAAGCCTGGTGTGAAGGCCTCCTAAATATTTTCTGTGAGCCCACCAATCAAACAACCTAACACACAACAATAAAAGGGTGAGCAGGTGAGACTTTTATCCAGGAATATGTAGCATATTTTTTCTTAGAATTAAAAAAAGAAAGAAAGAAAAGAAAGAAAGGAAAATTAGGTCCTAACTGATTAACAAAGCGAGATTTCTTACCTTATCTACCCTTATTTTTAAGAAAATTCTTTACTCTCTCTTTATAGCTCATGCTTGCCTGAACACACGGCAATGCTCCTGCCTAAGCTTGGAGGCTGGTGGGGTTATAGGTGTGAGTCAGCATACATTAAAAACCAGGTGTGACAATGTGTGTGAGTGATCCCAGTGTGAGTGCGGACACACTCGTGATCACTGGAGCAGTCCAGTTGAGTGCCAGGTCCAGGGAGATCAGTGAAAGACCTGGCCTCTAAAAAAAAAAAAAAAAAATTAAAAAAGAAAGGGTTGATGAGGCAGGGTTTCTCTGTGTAGCCCTGGCTGTCCTAGAACTCACTGTGTAGACCAGGCGGGCCTCAGAGATCCGACTGCCTCTGGCTCAGCCGGGATCATAGGCATGCGGCACCAAGGCTGACTCAGAGCTTTATGAAGAGTCCCTTACTTCACTCCTTCACTTCCTTCTACCTTTCCATTGGGCCTTCCTTAAGACTCTCATATTTCCCAAAAGCCAAGGATGGGGGAATAATGAGTTTTTACAGATGAGATTTTGCTGACCTGTGCATAAAATTGTTAGGAATTAATGAACTCTCTTAACTTCTCAAAACATTAAGTGATAAAAATTTTCTTCTGAACGCAATGGTTTGTGTAAGAAATGTACATAAGAGGATGTGCTGGCTAGTTTATGTCAACCCGGCCCAGGCTAGAGTCATCTGAGAAAAAGGACTCTCCACTGATAAGATGCTGAACAGCCTGTGCTGGTCCTTTTGGTTGATGGCTGATGGGGGAGGCCCAGCCCATGGTGGGTGGGGCCATCCCTGGGCTGCTGGTCCTGGGTTCTGTAAGAAAGCAGGCTGAGCCAGCCCTGGGGAACAAGGCAGTGAGCAGCCCCCTCCATGGCCTCCAGGTTCCTGCCCTGCTTGAGTTCCTGTCCTGACCTCCCTCAGTGATGGACTACAATGCGGAAGTGTGAGCCAGTAAACTCTTTCCCCCAGAGCTGCTTTTGGTGCTGTGTTTTATCACACCACTAGAAACCCCAGTGAAGAAGGAGACACGCTTATCTCCACACAGGGTGTCTCAACATTTTCTGCATTTCCAAGTGTTCTATAAAAATTGTGTTAGCCTTACAATAAGCCAAAAAAAAAAAAAAAGAAAGAAAAAGAAAAAGAAAAAAGAAAACTGATATTTCATATCTAGTAGCTAATTCCGTAGTTAAAAATCTGGGGGCTGGAGAGATGGCTGAGCAGTAAGGGCGTCTGCGGCTCTTCCAGAGGACCTGGGTCCCGGTGCCGGCAGCGACACGGCTCACAGCCATCTCTTCTGCTGCATCTTCTGACCTCCATGGACACCAGGCACCCATGTGTGCACATATATAACATGCAGGCAAACATGCACACACATAAAATAAAACATAGTTGCTGGGTGGTGGTGGCCACAGGCCTTTAACCCCAGCACTTGAGCGACAGAGGCAGACATATCTATGAGTTCAAGAGTGAGTTCCAGGCCAGCCAGGGATATACAGAAAAACATTGTCTCAAAAAAACTCAAAACACACACACACAACCACCACCACCAACCCCCCCCCAAACAAGAAAACAACAAAATAGAGATATGTGTATGGATAATGATAGCACTTGTAGCATCTTTGGCTCACCCTGATTGCTACAGATGCCACGGACAGTCAGGACTACAGCCATGTGTGTCTAAATAATAACCAGTGCTAATATCTACGGAGCTCATGCGGTATGGTGGAAGGCTACACCACAAGTTCTGTCCTTGGTCTGACACCAGTCACGTGGCATCAGGCAGTGCCACTAACTTCAGCTGTTTTCTTGAATAAAACCAGAGTTATAGTATCCCAATTGCGAGCAGAAAACTGACTGGATAAAACAGCCTCACGGGTTCCTGAGTAGTTCTGAGGTGTATGCTGGGCATCCAGAGGCGGAGGGAGACAGACCATGCCCTGCAGGTGTCTGTGCACGCCTGCTGTCTAGCGTGAGCCCCACGCGGGAAGCACAGCATTTCTGTCCTAACTCCACAAAGGCATGTGTAAAGTGTGACTGAAATCGAACTGGCTGGAAGCAGGAAGCAGCTAACTGGCATGAAACAGATTAGAGGAGGTGACTGCCCTCTGGCTAGCACAGCAACAACAGCCACTCGGGGAGAAAACCCGTGAACAGTATCAGGATTCCCCAGGGGTCACCCTAACATCCAGACCCACCATTGTCTCCCCACAAGAGTCTGGAGGATTACACGAAGCCATTATTGTGAAATTTCAGTTAATACAGATGTGGCTTTCACAAGAAATGTGTAGCTGCCATGAGAAATAAGTTACCATAGTCCTACGTGGTGACTAGTAACTCAGTGAAAAAAGGGGGTTAGTAGGTGTGTGAAAGCAGATGTGGTGATGGACATCAGCATTCCCGGGAGGAGGCAGGAGCAGAAAGAGCTCAAGATCAGACTGGCTACCTGAGACTGCTTCAAAACAAAACAAAACAGAACAAAACCACCCTGGGTTTGGTGCTCAGCTCCCAAGGAGCTGAGGTCCAGGCTCTGGGCTGTTCTGACCTTCCCGAGTGCTGTCCTTGCAGGATGAAAGTCTTATATTTGTCGTTGTCACTGACAGGTTCTGAGCTACAGTTACACAGTCTTACCTGAGAGGGATTTAGTGCCCCTCACTTCTCAGACCCAAATATCCACACATATAGCTTCTGACCAAAGCCTCGTCTATGTGCTAAAGACAAAATGGTGCCAGCCATAGCCACAGTCTAACTGCAAGCAGACTGGTTGTTCTTCAACCTAAAATAGACAAAATCTCCTAACAGCTTGACTGAAATATTGGACTAAACAGCCAGACACAGTGGTACATACTTTGAACCCTAACACTAGGAAAACAGAGGCAGGAGTATCTCTGTGAGCTGGAGACCAGCTTAGTGTACAAAGTAAGGTCCAGAGCCAGCTACGGCTGTACAACGAGACCCTTTCTCAAACACACAACCAAATACCCAAACACACACATCAAAACATAACAAAGTATGTGTGTGTAGGTCTAGAGACTGAGCCCAGAGGCCTTGCAAATGCTAGGCAAACACACCGCTAAAATATAGTCTCAGCCCTGGACAAAACTTTTTAAAGGAATTCATAATTTCCTACATGATGCTTGTTCTGAAACAGTTTTAAAGCCAAGTGTCAAAGGACTATTTAATTTGGGAAATAATAAAGGCATACACACACACCCAGGCCTAAAAAGCTTAGGGGAATCTCAGAACCTATTCATTTTCCAGTGAGTTTAGCCACGAGGTAGGAGGACCTTCCTCTTTCCCACCCTCCTCCTTCCCTTCCTTCCCCTTGCAGGGTCAGGGGAACTGCAGCTCGCTAGCCTCAGTCCCCTGAGTGCTAAGCTCGTGAGTGTGAGTCAGCGTCACCACGCTGAGCTAATGGTTGCTCTTTCTATGGCGGGCTGTCCCCAACCCTACCACTTTGACTACTTCTTTAAACGGGCTTGTCTTGACCCATCTCTCACTACGCATTTACGAGAAAAACTGTCTCAGAGTCTTATATATCATCAGCATTTTTGTTTGCTGCTGTCCCAGTCATTTCCTACCTTGGGCCAGTTCTGACATGTGCAAACCCTTCACACTGAATCCACAATGTGTGTGCTGCGTGACGTCAGCCATTCTACCCCAGGCCGGGTCTGGGAGGAGACTTACAATGGTGCTTTGAGTCCCAGCAATGCCCCTTCCTCTCTATTTAGGATTGCTTACATTTTTTCCTTCCATTTAAAATTCTTCTTCCCATTTAAATTAAAAAATTTTTTTTTATTAGGACCATAAGAGAGAAAAAAGGAGTTGGCAAGCCCAGGGAACTAAAGTTGAGAGGGGAGTTTAAAACTGCTTTGTGGTTCCATCCCTTGCCAATTGCTTCCAGCGTTGATGCAGTTAAAGCACACACACAAAAGGATTCCAGCTTAAAAAAAAAAAAAAGGCAGCTGTCCTGGGAGTTCCTGGAAGGAACCGCAGCACCTCCCCTGACATAACCCACGATTTCAGGATTCCACGATGAGTTATCTATTTTCTTTATCTCAGGAGGAGTGCTTCACACCATTATTTCGCCAATACAGGGACTTGGGCCAAATATTTAGCTTAAGAAAAGACAGCTTTTCCATGTAGTTGGAATCTTAAGTAAATGATGGCTTTGCTACCAGTCAGATCTGTTTATTTCATTATGAGGGCCCTCGTAACAAACCATCCCGTACACAACGCCGGATAAGCAGGAAAGTGTGAGAGAACTGGAAAAAGTGACCAGCTCTGCCCCTGAAGTGCACTGGGAGGCAGGAACATATGCAACTCATTTTCTAGTTAAGTAATTCCCTCTGGGGATTTGGTGTGCAATCCACATGAAGGATCAAATTTCATCAGCAGATGCAGGAAAATGCAACCCTGTGCATTTGCAAGTCAAAACTCCTGAAAGCTACACTAGTCTGGCTCTCAGCAGAGATTTTTCCTGGGAGAGGAGTTTGGCTGATGAAAAACATTTGTTGGGAGGCACAGATGAGCAAGAAGAGAAGGGGCTCAGCTAGCCCCGAGACAACTGAGCCTCAGTCTCGATGCTCAGCTCTGGCCTTAGCACTCGGTCTGCAGCTGTGTCCAGCAGCCATTCCCCCCTTCCCCCCCCCCCCCAGGGCTACAAACGACAAAAGACACAGGAAGACAAATTAAAAGGGTAAGTGTGTGTGAGCACGGTCCTATCAGTGCCCAGTGCTGAGCCACATCCCAGAATGAGCTAGACTTGACATGAGATGGGGGGCGGGGGCTCTCACATCTCAGCAACCGTGGAAACAATTCATTTGAGGCTTTTGCTAACGCAACTCTAATCAAAAGACACACTGACCACACATTCCACTCTACTCCAGCTGACCAGGCTTGGGAAACCAGCCTCTGTCACTGCGGGTTTTCAGGAGTGAGCTCGACACCCGCCCGGCTCTTACCTTGGCTGGAGTGTGTTCACCTTTCTCAAACATCATCTTCAGTCTGGTCAGCGGAACACTGTATTTCTCTATTTTGCCCGAAGCTTCTGTGTTTTCACTCATCTCAGCTTTCTCTACTTCATGCCTGGAATCTCCCAGACAATTTTCCATTTTCTGACTTTCTGTGGCTTTCCGATCCTGGCTGTCCTCTGAGCAGGGATACTGACACGGAATAGTGGCTTCCGGATGAACCCCAAAGCTAGGCTTGGGCTGGGTTTTCTCTTCCTGGTCAGCTCTGGCTCCAGAAGAAGTGTTGTGGGTCTCGTCGGCAAGGGGGTGGTCCGGCGTGTGGCCCCCCTCTCTGCTGCTGCCCGGCAGTGTGTCTGCGTGGGACTCCACTCCGGCCACGGGGCTCTCCCACTTCTTCCTCAGCACTGACAGGGCCCCTCTTCTAAAGTGCTGGGGGAGATTTTCAGTGTTCTAGGAGAACGAGAAGTAAGTACCAGTTATAACTTGCCTGCTGCAACAGCCAAACATGCGTCTTCGTAAAATGAAAGTTGAGACTCTGAGCTTCCCCTGGCGCACGGCTGGCTCACAGCTGTGAACAGTTGCTGCCGGCCTCGGGGCTGGAGCATCCACCCAGGGCCCAGAGAGGGGAAGAGGGAAAAAGTCAGGAGCTGAGGCAGGAAGTGATAAAACAGGATAGCCTTATAAGGACAAAGTGAGCAGCAGGACAGCCTACATCTCCTGTAGCTACATTGGAAAGGAGAGGGTTTTTTTTTTTTTTCCTTCCAAGACTCACCGGGAAAGCAGATCGCTAGGTACCTTCAACCTTGTAACTAACTGCACTTGAATAAAAGTTCACCTAGGTATGCTACAAAGTATAAGAGTATCCATACTAGGAATTTTTTCCTTACAAAAAACAAGACAAAGATTCGGTACCTATGCAATTCCACTTATGATTATGGAGATCAGTGTCAAGGACTCGCCCTATCTATAAAACCCAGAGACAGTTTTTGCATGGGTGGTATTACTGTGCAGCTGACAGAACTTACATGCACATAAACATGTTTTCCCAGGCTCCTGGGTCAAACAGGGACCCTGTGCATGGCTGGCACACGCTCTGCCATTGAGTTGCAATCCCAACCCTCAGATTTGATTTCTGCGTAATAATCTAATCTTTCCTCCATTCCCCTCTCTATTATTTATCTATATCTAATTTGTAGCCATCTTGGAAAATTCATCATTTTGCAGATCCTTTGGCTGAGAAACACACAGGCCTCATAAGAAAAGAGAACCACCACCCATTCTGATACTCACAGGACACACATTTACACACACCACCTAAGAGAGTTCACTTTCACTTGAGTCAAAAATGATAAAGCAGAGCCAAGCATGATGGTGCACACCTGTAATCCCAGCACTCGGGAAGGCTGAGGCAGGAGGATCTCCGTGAGTTTGAGGCCAGTCGGGTCAGCCACGGAGACACAGAGAAATCCTGTCTCAAAAGACAAAACAAAACAATAAAAACTGATACAACAGATTGAAAAACAACCTGCAAATTGTCTTGATACTGTAGAATAATAGTGGAAAACGTATCTGTTGGGATAAAATTAAGTACTCTTTGCTTTTAAAGTCCTAAATGAACCAACCGCCACCAGCTGCCAGCACCTTCTTACTTTCCATTCCTGCTCTCTGAGTCCTCAGGATCTCAGGAAAGAGAGGACAGACTTCGTAGGACTGGAAGACCTCAGGGAATTAGCGGGATTAGCAGCTATATTGGGAATTAGGTCTCTCACTCATACTCTGCTGAACACGATGACAGTCACTTCACAGTGACAGCGCAGCGAGGCGTGGGTAGCCAGGGTTACAGAAGAACCACTGGCTAGAGGCTGCACATCCAGATAGAGGCAGAAGAGACACAAAAGGCTCCTGCCACGTGTGATGGCAGCAATCCCAGTTTCCCAGTTACGTGTGTCAGGAGGCAGCAGCTGGGGAATTGCTTGAGCCTCCAGAGTTTCAGAATCACCTGCGCAACACAGATATATGATAGTCAGAGGGTGAAATCCAATGTGAGGCTCCGCATCTTTGGAATGGTTATTCTATCTGTATAGCATTTCATTGAAACCCACAGACTTTGGGTCTGGTTAATATCAGCGCATGTTATTTTTTTATTGGTAAGTTTTTCAGAAATAAATTTAATTAAATAAAAAGGAGCTCCTGCTAGGCAAGGAAGTGAAGGACTGTAATCCCGGCATTCTGGAGGCTGAGGCAGGGGGACCACAGTAAGTTTTTAGCTAGCATGTGAGACTGTATCTCAAAAAAGAGACCAGAAAGCCAAGCATATGGACACATACTTGTGAAGCCAGTGCCGGAAAGGCAGTCCAGGGAGGTGCTGGGGCTTGCTGGCTAGCCAGGCTAGCCTAGCTGGTGAGCGCCAGGCATGGAGACGCTACCTCGAAAAACCACGTGTGTAGTGCCTCAGGAGGAGCAACACCTAAGGTTGTTTTCCCTTCCACATGCACGTATATGTGTGCCACATACAAACACATGAGAACTCACACATGCTCACACACACCACAATCAGAATACATAAAAAGGGCTTTTAAAGGCACAACTTTGAGAGCGCTGAGGTGGCGGGAACAAAGGGGAAGCAAGAGGCAGAGTGGTGTGACACCCTGAAAGACCCCACGCTCCTGATGCAGTCCTGGAGTGCCACTCAGGCCATGGCAGCCCTCCACCCACATGTTTAGGACTAGAGACAGCTGAGAGAGGAGAGAGAAGGAAGAAAGAACTACACAACAGAAAGAACCGATGAAGCCAAAAATGAAAAAACATTGGGTTGAGAGGCCTGTGGTTACCATGGGGTAATTGTTTATATAGACCACCTACTTCTTTTCTTTCTCTGTATTCTTTACAATTAACATGTGGGATTTGCATAATCTTACCTCATCTAACCAATCAACTTTGGACACATTTTCCAGTTTCTATAAACTATTATAAAGGGCTACTGTGCCCTTTATCTATGAGCCTCATTAATGTATGTAATACAGCATTTGACATTGGTAGGCTTCTGGTAAGTGGTGGCAGTATTATCAAGTGGGTAGTGCCAGGCTTGGTGGCACAGGCCTGTAACCCCAGCTACGAAGGAGGCTAACACAAGACGGTTACAAGTTAAAGGCCTCCTTGGGCTACACAGTGACTTCCAGGTGAACCTTGGTCACTCAGCACAACCCTGTCTCAAGCTGAAATGGAATGAAAGGCTGGGACGGAGTTAAGAGGAACTTTCCCAGCTGTGTGGGGCCTGGATCCATCCCTGGGACACGCGTGCAGACACGCATGTTTGCAATAATAGAAACAGAAAAATGACTACAACTCTGCACACTTGCGGTCAAGAATAGTGGTCCGCCCTGAGCCTGGGCTCATGTGTTATTCTTTCTGTTCACTCTCTGAGGAGGGGTGAGTGGCCCAGGTTAAGGTCAAGTTCTGGCTGCTGACATTCCTGTCCAGGTTCTAGCTTTTCTTAAGTCACTGGCAAGTCACCAAGAGCCACAGTGGTTGCGACGCTTCCGTAGCCTCTTTTCAGCGAGCAGTGCCTCACCCCAGATCTGCTGTACTCAGCAAGCCTGAGATCACGAAGAGGTGAGACAAAGGTGCCCTCCTGTGTGACCATCTGGCCTCCAGGGGCCAGAACTCAGTCGTTTCCTTTCTGTCTGTGAAATGAAGACGTTGGGCCAGTGAACTATTTCATGTGGAAATCCTGTCAGGGAGGTCAGTATTTTAAAAGATAGAGGGTACACCAGCCTTGGCAGAGGCTATGGCAAGAGGATGATGAGAATGTAAGATCAGCATCAGCTACATAGAGAGTTGAAGGCCAGCCTTGACTGCATGAAACATTGTGAAGCTTGGCATGGTGGCGAAGCCTGTAATCCCAGAATTTGGGAGGCTGAGGAGGGCTGAGTCTCAGCCAAAGCCAGCGAGGAATCTATGGAGAGATCATATCTCAAAAAAAGAAAGAAAAGCAAATAAATAAGATAAATGGATGATGCCAGAAGAGGAACCAGGCACAGCAGTTGCATGCCAGTGATTAGAAGGCTGAAGCAAGAGTTTGTACTATGAAGCAAGATACTGTCTGCGAACAGTTCATAACAAAGGCAGCCATGACCAGATAGTAAGTCTCCATGTTGAATAAAAGGAGGGCGTGACCGCTCCTCGGGGGCTGATATCTGGAGAACACAGCACAGGCATCTGGAAGAGTCCAGACTGAACATGACCAGCAAACGGAACAGGGTTGTGTGAGGAGAAGGGGAAGGAGAAAGAGGAGAGACAGGAGCCAGGAGGCAAGAGGAGGAGGGAGCCAAGAGCGGAGGCCAAGAGAGCCGAAATGGTTGGGTCGTGTAGGAATCAGACAGGGGTGGGACCGGGGATTGAACCCAGCTCCTGGCTGGACGGCTCAGGGTAGGAGTGGGGTATGCCAGGTACCAGCAATGTGGAGAGACTGGCAGAAAGCGTCTACTCTGAGATGGAACACATGCCAAAGTGGCGGGGTTGTACACACAGATGGCACAGAGGGGAAAAATCCCTAGGCTGACAGGTTCCAGAAAAGCAGGAGCCAGACTCTGGGCACATGGCTGTGTACATGGCTGGATGCACGTGGCTGGGCATCCATGGATGGGTACACATGGCCACGTGTACACGGCAGACATCTCAAGAAGGCACAGTGAGAAGACAGGAAGATAGAAAAGAAGCACTTTCTTTTCTTGGTTGCTGTCATCCTGCTGTCTCCACTGGCCCCGCCTCCTCTTTCCATAACCACCACAGCTGCCCCTCCCTAGGTCATCAGACCTCGTCTCCTCTCACTCTCAAGGTTATCCCACGCACCTCATACAAGTGCCACTGAGTGGGGTTTTTTTTTTTGGGGGGGGGAGGTTGGGTGTGGTCAAGGCAGGGTTTCTCTATGGAGCCCTGGCTGTCTTGGAACTTACTTTGTAGACCCAGCTGGCCTGGAACTCAGAGCTCTGCCTGCTTCTGTCTCCCCGAGTGCTGGGATTGAAGGTGTGTGTCACCACACCCAGCTCTATGCCACCGACACTTTAATATGCACCATTCTATGTCCAGCCCGGAGCTCCTCTGTGTCACAGCTGGCCAGATCCCTGCCTGCCATTCTCCCTTCTCTGTTCTCCCCCTTACTTTATTCTTCTGGACAGCATCTTGCTATGGAGACAGCGCTGTTGTGGTACTTGCTAAGTCATCTGGACTAGCCCAGACCTTTGGCATGCCTCCTGCGTCAGCCTCCTGGGAACTAGGGTCACAGGCACGCACCCCATCACCACACCTAGCTCCACTTGTGTGTATCTTTTTTCCCACCCATCGAGGTGTGTGTGTGTGTTTCCCATGTATGCATCTGTGCACCTCATGTATGTAGTGCTCACAGACAGCAGAAGAGGGCATCAAATCCCCTGGAACTGGAGTTACAGAGAGCTATGGGCTGCCACATGGGTGCTAGGAATCGAACCTGGGTCCTCTAGAGGGGCAGCCAGTGCTTTTAACCACTGAGCCATCACTCCAGCCCAAGGCTCTCCATGTATATCTTAACTGAGCAGCGAGAGGTCCTGAGTTCAATTCCCAGCAACCACATGGTGGTTCACAACCCTTTATAATGAGATCCGGTGCCTTCTTCTGGCCTGCAGGTGTACATGTAAACAGAACATTGTATATATAATAAATAAATCTTTAATAAAAAAGAAAGAAAGAAAAAAGAAAGTAACTGGGAATAGGTGGTGAATGCTAACCCTGTTAAGACTAACCTTAGCTGCAATGAATTCAAAGCCACTGTAGGCTACATGAAACCTATATTAAGACACTGGAAAACGAATGAAGGAAAGAAAGACAGACCAGCCATACATGGTCCAGGTCCAAAGCTGATTTCATCTCAATCAACAGCATTTTAATTGCATGGAATTTGGGCCATTCTCATCACAATACAGTCCAATTCTGTGGTCCAAATCATAACCACTTCTTATCGTCTGTCTGTTTTTATCTTATGTGCACCGGTGCTTTGCCTACATACATTTCTGTGTGAGTAGGGTGTCAGATCCTCTGGATGTGGAGTTACAGACAGTTGTGAGCTGCCATGTGGGTGCTAGGAATTGAACCCAGGTCCTCTGAAAGAGCAGTGAGCGCTCTTAAGCACCGAGCCATCTCTCCAGTCCTTGTTTGTTTTGTTTTTTGAGACAGGGTTTCTCTTTGTAGACCAGGCTGGGCTTGAACTCACAGAGATCTGCCTGCCTCTACTTTCCAGTTACTGGAATTAAAGGTGTGCATAACCATGCCCAGTGGTTCATAATCATTTCTTTTCTAAATCATTACAATTGTTTCTCTTCAGACAGTCTCAATACATAGCCCAGGCTGGCCTTGAACTCACTCTGCAGCTAAGAATAACCCTGAATTTGGATCCCCCAGTGCTGTGTCTGCAGTTGGGCATTTCCACGCCTGGTTTTCTCTGCACTGGGACCAAACCCAGTGCTTCACAAAGCTAGATGAGCCCTTGGCCAACTGGGCTCCGTTTCCAGCCCCAACACTGTCCTTTGCTGCTCCTTGCTCTTATGCAGCTTAACCTGGGTCACATCAGTCCTCTGCACATTTCCCTGAAGCCTGCTCTCATGTCAGAGTGAGAGCCCAATCTTCCCACGGATTCTGCTGAACTTTCTCTTTCTAATCCTCAAATACACCAACTCCGGCTTTCCCCGGATATCTGCATAGACGGTCTTTCTGCCTGACTCTTTTCTCTCCTTGGCACTGACCTCAGAGCTGGGTTACTTAATAGGTTCCAGCAGAGAGGCCACACCCCACTCCCCTCTGCAGCCCCTTGAGCCAGCAGCCTCTACCTGGCTTTTTTGGGTCATTATTTCCTCCACTAGAATGAACGTTCCTGAGAAGATGTAGTCCAGAGTTTTAGAGTCAAAAGCAATGCTTAGCACATAGTAGGTGCTCTACAAAAAACTTGTTAATGAAACAAATAAAATGAAAAGAAAGGGAAACAGGCAGGAGAAGAAAGGTGAAAACAGCCGGCGGCTGGGCGGATCATGGTGCCTTTTCTCTTTTGTTCTGTTTTTTTTTTTTTTTATTAAATTTTTTTTCATCATTATTTTATTTATTGACAGGCTTTTGCACTGCAGGCAAGGCTGGTCTAGAACTCACCATGTAGCTCAGGTAGGCCTCAAACTAGTAGCAATCCTCCTGCTTCAATGCTTTTCTCTATTCACGTGCCAGGGGAACTTGGCTTTCAAATCCCAGGAAGATTTAGCTGGAGACCCAGTTAGTACCACTCTCCAGAGAGAGCAAAGCAACAGGGAAACGTCCAGCTATGCTCCTTACGACATTAAATCCTTCAGCCCCAAGGCCGAGGGCCGCTCCAGCCCATGAGTTCAGAGCCAGCCTGGGTACACAGTGAGACGCCATCCGAAAGAAGGAAGTCAGAGAGAGGAGCGTGGAGGGCA
>CM053752.1:3243845-3296470 GCA_028658305.1 Pachyuromys duprasi | reverse complement strand
GAGAGGAGTGTGGAGGGCAGGCTGGCAGAGAGAGGAGTGTGGAGGGCAGGCTGGCAGAGTGGGGAGTGTGGAGGGCAGGCTGGCAGAGTGGGGAGTGTGGAGGGCAGGCTGGCAGAGTGGGGAGTGTGGAGGGCAGGCTGGCAGAGTGGGGAGTGTGGAGGGCAGGCTGGCAGAGCAGCTCGAGGGACCTGGCAGCTGTGGGACTTGCTAAGTAGGGGTTGGGCTCAAGCAGAGATCCAGCAGAGGGCACAGCTGCCAGGCTTCCTTTTGAGCACACAGCCCTTCGCGTGTGGGAAGGGGACGGTGGCACCACTCTCAGCTGCTCTCATTTGAGCATCTTGCTAAGAAAGCACTCAGCCTTCTAGCCTTCCTCAGTTCTAGAAAAGGGGGGGCTGTTTCAAAAGTAAAACACTGAAAATAGGATTCCCTGAACCCAAGCCAACGTCTCCCAGCAAATGGCTTGCACACCAGACACACTGGCAAAAACGCCCAGCTCAGCTGACATGGAGCCCAAGTCCCACACAGGGGCAGGTGGCCTGGCCACACGGCCCACTTACGGTCCACCTGCCCTGGAGCTGCTGAGTACTTACATTTTTCTTCTTTTCCATGTTTGCCTCCTCAGCTGCTTTCTGGTACCTTCAGAGAAGGGAGAGAAAAAAAGATATCTTCAAATTAAACTTTACTTTTATGCTCTCCGTTTTTAGAACACTGCTTTGCACACCTGTTTCTGTAAGCATTTGTCTTCATCAAGTCTCTCGGCAAAGGCAGGGAATCAAAACAGCTCCGCTCTTCATGGGGCCTGCGGGCCAGTGACACGCTCTGGCCTGACAGGTGATTTATGAGGATGAGGTGACCTGAGAAACAGCTGCGCAGGGGAGGGGCTGCAGACGGAGGTCAGCCAGTGGGGTGTCCGCGCCACACACAGCTCTGGACCCGTCCCCATCACTGTCCAAACCAGATGTAAACTGGATGTCAAGGCAGGAGGGTTGGTGCTCAAGGTCATACTTAGCTACTTTATGAGTTTAGGTCCAACCTGTACTACATGAGACCTGTGCCAAAACCAAACCAGGTCAGGGGCTGGAGAGATGGCTTAGAGGTTAAGAGCACTGGCTGGTCTTCCAAAGGTCCTGAGTTCAATTTCCAGCACCCACATGGTGGCTCACAACCATCTATAAAGAGATCTGGTGCCCTCTTCTGACGTGCAGAATACTGTATACATAATAAATAAATAAATCTAAAACAACAAACCAACCAAACAAACCCCTTTGGAATTAGTTAACTAAAAACAGGGTTCCATGAACGCTAATGTACAGACCCTCACATACAGTGACATTTCTGAAATCTTAGTTGCTGTTAGTCCATGTCTGTAAGGTAGTCTCACTGTCAGCAATGCCTGAACTTAGGCCAAGCTAAGAAGCCCATATGAGAGACACAGTCACTCCAGCTCACTTACACAAACTTGATGGTATGGGGGTTTCACCTCCTGATTTGAGAGGGAATGTATGCATGTGGGCAGAGGTACATATCCCCATGAGAACAAGTACAGAGGCCACAAAAGTACACTGCACGTCTTCATCTATCACTTTCTGCTTTTCCCTTGGAAAAGGTCTCTCACTGAACCCAGAGGTGGTGAGACAGCAACCGCCCCTTCTCTGCTGTCCCCTGCTCTGGGGTAACAGGTGGACGGGGTCCTGCCTGTTTTTATTTATTTATTTATTGTTTGTTTGTTTGGTTGGTTGGTTGGTTGGTTTTTTTGAGACGGGGTCTCTTTATGCAGCCCTGTCTGGCCTGGAATTCTCTATGTACACCAGGCTGGCCTCCAACTCACAGAGATTCCCCTGCCTCTGACACCCTGAGTGCTGGGATTAAAGGTGTACGCAACCATGCCTGGTTCCCTTCTTCTTTATAAAAATACAGAATCTTGATATATATTCCACCGTGACCTGAAATTAACTGTAGACCCCAGGTTGGCCTCGATTTTTGACTCATTCCTGCCTCAGCCTTCCCAGCAGAACAGGCACATACCCACCAAATCCAGCTAAGACATTGGTATCTTAGATACAATATCAAAAGATCAAGCAACCAAATAAAAATAGTTGAATCAGATTTCAACAAAATTAAAGACTTGTGTGCACCACAGAACAGTATCATAGTCAAAGGTTCCCACAGAAAGGAAGATAATTTGGAACTCATATGCCTGACAAGGGATTTATATCCAGATTACACAATAAATAAAACACAACACAACACAAAATGAATTCTGTACTCTGTATTAACTTCAGAGAAAAATTCAAAACAGTTGAAGTTCTCATTCAGGAAATGAGTATTGCCAGGCACTGGAGAAGCCGAGGGACAGGGACTCAGGGTTAGAGGCAGCTTTTGAAAAAGAGGCTGGAGAGATGCTCAGAGCACTGGCTTTAGCTTCCGCCCCAGAGGATCTGATGCCCCCTCTGGCCTCCTGGGGCTACTTCATGCACATGGTACACAGACACACATGCGGGCAAAACACAAGGGAGAGAGAGGGAGAAGAAAGAGGGGGTGAGTGTGTATACAGCCTGCCTTGCATACACAGAGTCCGAGTTCAATTTCTGGTACCAGAAAAAGAGGGAGGCAGTGAGGGGAGAGGGAGGGAAGCAAAAGAAATAGTCCCTGGTGTCCACTATGTCCTAAACACCAGGGGAAAACAGAAAAGAAGAAGAAAACAACTGCATGTGATAGCACAAATCTTTATTCCCAGCACTCGGGAGGCCGAGGCAGGGAAGCAAATCCTTGCGCTTACCAGGCAAGCCGTCGACAACTGAGCTCAATCTCCAGCCTGTAAGAAGAGTGTCTTGAGTTTAAAGCCAGCATGGGTTAAGTGAGGCCCTCTCTAAGATGTGGGGGAGGGGAAGAGGAGGAATGGAGAGAAGACAGAAAGGAAGGAGGAAAAGAAAAGAAAAAAAGGAAGACAGACAGACACACAGAAAGAAAAGAGCCAAAGCTGACACAATTCCTGTTTCAGACATCCTGCCACACATCGAAGCAGCCGCAGCCGGGCCAGCTAACGGCTCAGTCGGTAAAGGTGCCTACTGCCAAGATTGACACATTCAGCCTCCAGGTTTCACACGGTAAAAGAGGACAGCCTACTCCCAAAGGTTGTCCTCTGACGTCCGTGTGTATGCTGTGACATGCGCACCATGGAAAACATCCCCGAGTGCACACACTCACGTGCTCATTAATCAGTGTGATAAAGAACCTTCTATACAATAATTTGAACAAAGACATACAGGGCTGTAGTGTGGCACTTGCCTAGCCCTTGTATCCAAATACCTGGATTTGATCTCTGAGATAGAAAAAAAGAGAAAGAACGCTAAACAATACATACACCTACAGTGCCGAGTCCTTCAGAGAAAAAGAACCGACTGTTAATGAACAGCTCAGCGTGTGGGCAGTGCTGTCCTCCTGCCCAGCCCGCCGTGCCTCTCCCTGCAGCATACTCAACAAACCTGGAAAAGAACACAACTTAAGAAAAGAGCCAGACTAGGGCTGAGAGTATAGCTCGGGCAGAAAGCTTGCCTAAGCTGAGCAAAGCCCAGGGTTCTGTGGTGCCAGGGCACCATGAGCCAAACCTGGTGCCACACACTTGTGACTCCAGCACTGGGGAGGTGGAGGAGCAGAAGTTCAAGGTCATCCTTGGCTATAGAATGAGACTGAGGCCAATCTGGGCTATATGAGATACTGCCTAAAGCAAAATAAATCCAAATTGAGGCCACCACGACGGTGGCACACTCCTGTGATCCCAACACTCAGGGAGGCAGAGGCAGTCGGGTCTCTGTAAGAGCGAGGCCAGCCTACTCTATAGTCGGAGTTCCAGGGGACCTGATTCCCACACACATGCAGGCAAAACACCAATATACAGAAAATAAAAATAAATAAATTAAAAAGCCCCAAACGAGCAAAGTGAGTTCACAACAAACCTTAACTCCAGTTCCAGATGATTCGATGCCTGTTCCTGGCTTTCCAGGCACACACATGGTACACACACACATACATGTAGGCAAAATATACACACAAAATAAAAATAAATAAATCTTAAAGTGTTCTGGCATGTAGAAAACAGCCTGGTGGGGTCTGGAAGTAGGCCTGTCATTATTAGTGGGCAGCACTTCTGACTTGTCCAGGGCGGCAATGTTGGAGGAAAATGGTGGACAGACTTGCAGTTCAGAGATGGAACCAACAGCTGCCAATGAAAGGCAGGAGAGGAACAGAAAAGCCAGTCGTGAGTGTGTCTCAAAGCTGGGTGTTGGTGGCACACAGCCTTAATCCTGGCACTCCAGAGGCAAAGGCAGATGGATCTCTGAGTTCTAGGCCAGCCTGGTCTGCATTGTGAGTTCCAGGACAGCCACAGCTACACAGTGAGACCCTGTCTAAACAAAACAAAACAGGCAAACAAACAAAAAACCTAGTCTCAGGTTTCTGAAATAACGTTTGTTGTGAGGGGAATTCTGAAGGGAGCAACTTTGGGAACTGCGCTGGGTAAATCTGTCAGCTTGACAGAAACTAGTGTTATCTGAGAGAAGGGACATAAAACTGAGAAAATGCAAGATTGGGCTATAGGCAGCCTGTAGAGCGACTGATGGGGGAGGAGCCAGCTCATTGTGGGTGGAGCCATCCCCGGGCTGGTGGTTCTATTAGAAAGCAGGCTGAGCAAGCCAGTGAGCAGCACCCTCCATGGCCTTTGTGTCAGCTCCTGCCTCCAGGATCCTGCCCTGACTCCCTCAGTGATGAACAGTGATGTGGAAGTGTAAGCTGAATAAACCCTTTCCTCCCCAAGCTGTTTTGGTCATGGTGTTCCGTCCCAGCACCAGTAACTCTAAGTCAGAGAGAAATCACGGAAAACATTTAATATGTGTTTGTGCATCTTGCTGGTCCAGGCAGGAGCAATTAGACACAGACATCTGAGCTCAGGAGAGATTCAAGAGCTAGCCACCAACATGGAGGCCTTGGTCACCCACACAGGGCCATTGAGTCTGAGGAGTGACAGTGCAAGAAGAAGACACCCAGAGCTCAGTGCTGGAGACTTAACCCTTAGTTGGAAGAGGACGGAGTTAGAAGAATGGCAAGGAACAGACAGATGCAGGAAAACCAGGAGACTGACAGGGGCGCCAAGGGAAGAAATATCTCAGCGTAGCAACACAGCGCAGATGTCGGCGTCAATCTTGGCCGCTGTCTTCTACAACAAACAGAACTCAGTGTTGGCACCACAACCTCCTCCTCCCGTGGTTGCTCCTATTTTCCTTTTGTTGAGACAAGGTCTCACATAGCCCAGGCTCGCCTGAAACGTGGCCTGCACTGGGGGCTGGTCTTTAACCCTGACCCTCCTGCCGTCATTAAAAGTGCACAAACCATCAACTCAACCTCAGCTATTTAATGGTCATTTAAGTTATTTCCAATTTTTCACCACTGAAAACAGTGCTTTGGTGAATGTCTCTGTATATTTGTTTGTTTGTTTTCTCCAACTTAACCAACATGACTTACGACACTGTTTTAAGTAGGAATTAAGAAGCACAGTAGACTGTAGTTAAACTGCAAGTTAGACAGGGCCTTGAACTTGTGTTTCCACACCCTGTGCACAATCATCTACTGTTTATTACAGCAATAATAGAGTATAGAGAGCCAGACCTAATCAGCACACAGGCTTGGAGTTATTAAGTTGTTCTTACATTGGGCTTGGTTGAATAAATATTCACAGGTTCCCTGCCCTTCAGTCAAAAGAGAAGTACAAATCTTAACATACCAAATACTTTGGTTCGTTGCTTTTGTTTTGTTTCATGAAATAGGGTTTCGTGGCCTTGAGCATGCTATGTAGGTCAGGCTGGCCCCCTGTGTCCACCCCCAACTGCTGGGTATACACCACCATGCCTTATTTTTGTCTTTTAAATGCTGTCCATCATTTATGCTGCCTGGTGTCCAAGGGGACCAGAAGGCATCAGATCCCCCTGGGCTGGAGTTACAGATGGCTGTGAGCCGCCAGGAGAAGCTAGAAATAGACCATGTCCTCTAGAAGAGCAGCCAGTGCTCTTAACCAGTGAGCCACCTCCCCATAACCCTCTCCTTGAGGTGGACTTTCTCTTTTACTTCAGCTAGCCTCCTCCTTCTGGACTCCATGGCCCTTCTGAGAACATTCTACCATGAAGGCTAGCGAAGCTCAACACACCCAATCCTCCTGCCCTGTCCAGAGTTAAAGCTATGGCCTTAACCTGTGCAGGGCAAGTGCTCTACCACTAGGTTTTCTTACCATCTCTGAAGTGTAACACAGAATTCAGGCCTCAGACTTCCTCTGGAAAAGTGGGGGAGGGCACTTTGAAAACTTAAGTTGAGATTAAAAAAGGATTTGCAATGACATTTCTAAACAAGTGTGGTAGCATTTGGTGCAATCCTAGCACTCAGGAGGATGTGTGTTCCAGGACAGCCTGGGCTACCTTTTAAAATCTGCTCACAAAAAAACCCCCAAAATCCCTAACATCCCATCCCTCCTCCCTTCCCACACTCTCTGGGCTCTAGCCTCCTAGCCCTCACATATGGAATCTTGCAACTGTTCGTTGATGCACAGCTGTGGGGCAGGCAGCTGACAGAGGATACTAAAATTATCTAGGGAGCAATAACAGTGCCTCAAGTATTTCTAAGGCCAGAAAACAGAGTTCCTGAGCCATGACTCTTGCTTGTATGTGCTCAAATAGAGCAAGGGAACTCTGAACCGAAAGAGAAGCTGGAAACTCCCAAAGTTTAGGCAACATATTTTCTCCTGAAACAATTTTACCACGAAAATGTTAAAGAGAAGCAAAAGAGGAAGTCACCTGGGTGGGTAGGGGGGTGTCTGAAAGCCCTTTTCATTGTTATCATTAAATAAGACAGACAGACAGACAGACAGACAGACAGACAGACACACACACACACACACACACTGTACCCTCTCTAGTACAGGGATTCAGAAGTGAAGGTGTACTGGATCAGCAGGAGACATGAAAAGGTGAAGACATAGGGTGGGGGTTGTGGGGCAGTATGCTGACTGATCAGCCTCACATCTTGCGAGTGACCTTTAGTCGGGCTGCTGAGCCCTCAAGTTCCTTATCTGCCAGAGCGGGACAAAGGTTAGGCAGGTGTGGTTTCACACCCTCATCCTTAGGACCCTCCTTCCAGCGCTGTCCTACACAGAACCTAAAATATGAAAAGCTGTCAGTGCAGGGTGCTGGTCAGCCCTTAAATCTCTCCCAAACCGGCTCCAGAGCCTCTTCTGAAGACCTCGGGGAAGACCACTGGGGAAAAAAAAAAAACAAAAAAACAAAAAACAAAAAAAAAAAACAGGGCTAGATTCCCTTTAACTTCCGAAACATGGAGGCAAACAGGAAACTTGGGCAAAGAAAGCAAAGTCAGGCCAGCTAAACCTTTATCAAAGCTCTCCAAACTGCCCATTAGGAACCTATGCCAGGGTCAGTGATTTATACAGCAGGGGTTTTGTAAATTTATATGGTTGATGGTTGTGAGCCACCATGTGGTGGCTGGGAATTGAACTCAGGGCCTCTGGAAGAACAGCCAGTGCTCTTAACTGCTGAGCCATCTCTCCAGCCCCCTCATTGCTGATTTTAACTCCTGTTCCAGGGGGTATAACACCCTCTCTGGCCTGTTGGGACACTAGGCACACACGTGGTGCACATAAATGCAAGCAAAACACCCATACATGTAATTGTTTTTTTGTTTGTTTGTTTGTTTTTTTTTTGGAGAGGTGTATGTAGCCCTGGTTGTCCTGGAACCCACTATGTAGAACAGGCTAGCCTCAAACTCACACAGCTACTCCTGCCTGTGCCTCCCAAGTGTTGGGATTAAAAGCATGCCCCACTGTGCTCTGCTCTAACTTTACTTATTGATTTTACAGTAGATCTTTAAATATGTACACAAGCAGTACCATAGCCATCTGTGGGAGTGCATCGTGAGTGAACTCTAAAGTACTTAAGCAATGTTTCCATCTAACTTGAAATCTGGGAAGGAAATCCAGTCTGAGCCCTTCATTTTACTGCCTTAGGTAGATAGCATTGCCTGTCCCATTTCTGCATTTTATTATTAACATTAATAATACTATTGGTGTGTGAATGTGTGTGAGCTGGGAGAGTGTCCTCTGGAGTTATAGTCATAGGTTGTGTGTCATCTGACGTGGGAACAAAACTCCAGTCCTCTGGAAGAGCAGTCTGCACTCCAACCACCAAACCACCCCTCCTGCCCCTGGCTGTCCCGTTTCCATGCCTTTATTTTCTGCTCCCCTTGAATGTCCTCACTGTGTTCCTAACCCACCAAGCCAACTCCATTCATCTCTCAAAACCAGTTCAACATGTTAAGATAAATGCCCCAGGGAGGAAAAAAACCCTAAACAGAAAGACAGACTCAAACGTTAACCCAAGCAGGGTTTCTCAACTACAAAACAAGGACGAAGGTCCTCTTGCGCAGGTTTTGTGAGGGCTAGAAGTACTGAACATTTCTACCAAGAGTCTAGCAGCTGGGAGCATAGGTCCTCGGAAGAGTGCATGCTCAGCTCACACCAAACTTTGGGTTCAAATCCCAGACTCCTCACCCCACCCCACCCTACCTACAGAGGGCAGTGACAAGAGGCAAGAGCTTAGACAGAGTCCCCACCTGGAGACCAGCTCCTTGCCAGGGAGACCCCATTGCCACTGTACAGGAGGAGGCACACGAGGGCCGAGCGTGGCCTGCAGGAGGCACCTCACACTCCAGGGACAAAGGACAGAAGACTCAGCCTCACAGCCCGAGGCACTGAGTCAGCCTTCCCAATCAGCTAGCTATAGACCCCCTCAGTCACGGCAAGCTCCCTGACCCCAAATGCCAGCCTGAGACACCAAGTATATATTAACTTCAGGTTCTAATGAATCCACTTTGTCGAATACTTTCATATTTTCTTTTCCTATGTCCATTTTCAAAATGGAATCCCACCAGATTAAATAAAGGGTTTTTTTGTTTGTTTGTTTGTTTTTTGTTTTGTTTTCAAGTCAGTGTTTCTCTGTGTAGCCTTGGTTATCCTGGACTCCTTGGTAGACCAGGCTGGCCTCGAACCCACAGAGACCCACTTGCCTCTGCCTAACGCTCAGAAACAAACAGCAGAGGGGATCGAGTGTCACAGAAGTGAGTGACCCTGTTGGTTGGTAACAGGGAGGTCCTGGTGAGGTTCAAGCTTGGCGCCTGTGGGAGCAAGGGGGTGGAGCAAGGGCAGGAGAGGCTCTAGAGGACGCATTTGCCAACGTGTCCTTTCTGAGAAGGACTTTGGTTAACAGGAGCTGGAGGCAGGGGCACAGAGACGTGCGTGAGAAGTAGAGAAGATCGAGAAATCCTAAAGTGTGAGGTGATGTGAACCAAAGACTCATTGGTGCCACAGCAACTAGAAACACGGAGACCCTTACTAGTTTTCCCCTGCCTCGTTTTTACCTTTTTTTTTGGTTGTCACAACATCTATATTTGGAGGAGGAAAAAAGGTTACTATATTACATAAGGAAAATATGCCTTGCCTAAAATGACCGAGACACTCACACAGCAGGGAAGAGCAAAAAGAAAATGATGCTGGAAGCTACTGACTGCACTGAAGGCAAGACTGCAGCTTGGAGCCTGGCGTGCCGCTCGCTGCAGCAGAGAGGCTGCTAGGGGCTCAGTGAGCCGCAGGCGTGGGGACTTCAGAACTGGACACGGCAAATCATGGGAGCTGGTACCAGTGATGAAGGAGAGCGGTCGTTATGACTCCTGACCCCAGGTACTTCAGGAACACGTGTGCAGAAAGAGCAGGCAGCCACTACCCAGGCTCAGAACTCACATCGTGAGGAAGCCAAGGGTAGTCAAGGGCAGGGGCTGAGGACGCACACGGGTAAGAACACAGAGCAGTTTCTCTGCAGAGGGGGGTCTCCAAGGCCCATTAATCATTATCTCTGCCCGGTCTCATAACCCTTTTCTTTCTTCCTATTCCTGCTGGTCCCCCACACCCCAGCAGCTTTCACTTGGGCTCCCATGAAAGCCCCATTAATTGCCTCCACCATACAGATCTCTCACTATTCTGATAAATCTGTCACGCTGTGGCCAGAAGCATCTTGGGAAAGCACAAGTTTCATCTTGTCAGTCTCCCTGAAAGAAAAGTTTCCATTGCATCTTGCTGCTGATCCAACTGAGCCCTAACCACAGCTCAGCATTCACGCTTACCATCTGGCCTAACTGAGCTGCACCAGCCCCTTCCCATTCTGATTTTTGCCATGACAGATTGCTTGCCTTCCTATTGTCACGTCCAGTTTCCACACTCCTTTTCTCATTCACTTTGCACTACATTCCAGTCTCATTTTGCAAGGCCACCACCTACACTACCAGTGATTGCTCAATCTTCCTGGGGAGGGGGAATGGGAAGAGGTGGAGGCAAGAGTTCAAGGTTATCCTCAGCTACATAGCAAGTTCAAGGCCAGCCTGAGCTGGAGAGGACTCTGTCTCAACAAAACAAAGGAGACCCCTTGAGATAGATGGGCCCTATTGCAGACACACAAAAGTAGAGTCTTTAAGAAGGCCTTGGAAGCCCACAGAAGACAGGTTAAAAACATGTTCAAGGGAACTGGTATTGTAGCTCTGTGGTAGAATGTTTGCCTGGAATGCCCAAGGCTCTGGGGTTCAATCCCTAGGACTTAATAAAGGGATAAATGCCAGGCATGGTGGTGGGTACTGTGTTTAGCATCTGGGTAGCAGTGACGGGGAGCCTGGGAGTTGAAGGTCTACATGAGGTCTAAGAAGCTGTCTCAAAAAAAAAAAAAAGTTTCAAAAGGTTGCAAATATTTTTGCCATCCCTCCCACCAGAAGATGGAGCCAAATTCCACCCCTTCCTCTGGAATAGGAGCCAGCCTTGGTGACTCACATCTGAGAATATGGCAACCCAATAGGGTATGGCTTCCAAGGCCAAGGTCATGGGCAGGCAGAGAGCTTCTAGCTCGTCTCTTTTTGCTCTCCCCTCCTCTCAGGACTTCTGCCTGTGGAACCCAGCCACCAGCCAGGCAGTCACATGGACTGGGCATGTGTGAGTGCTCCAGCCCTGGCTGCAGCTGAGCTCCCAGCCAGCAGCCAGCATCAACTTCATAATTAGTGAGAGAGAGAGAGAGAGAGAGAGAGAGAGAGAGAGAGAGAGAGAGAGAGAGAGAGAGAGAGAGAGAGAGAGAGAGAGAGAGAGAGAGAGAGTGAGAGAGAGAGAGATAGAGTGAGAGAGAGAGAGAGAGAGTGAGAGAGAGAATGAGAGTGAGAGAGAGAGAGAGAATGAGAGAGAGAGTGAGAGAGAGAGAGAGTGAGAGAGAGAGAGAGAGTGAGTTTTCAGACTCTGCTGCCCCCAGCCTCTGAGGCACCCCAGCTGGCTAAGTTGAGAACAGACAAGCCCACATTAGATAGTTAAAAACAAAATACTGTCGTTATTTTAGCCTGTGATTTTTACAGATTTAGTGAGGCTGGGCAGGGCAGGCAAATCTGCACTGTTGAGTTAGATGCCTAGAAAGAGGAGGCACTGTCTGGCCTGGAATTCTTTTTAAGCTTGTTTTCCTTTGTGTGTATGGGTATCTGTGTCTACATGTTTGTCTGTGTACAGCATGTGTGCCTGGTGCTGGCGGAGGCCAATGGAGGGTGTTGGTGCCCTTGAACTGGAGTTTATACATGATTGTGAAGTGGCCTGTGGGTGCTGGGAATTGAACTCAGATCCCCTGGAAGAGCAGCCTTGTGGAGAGGATGTAAAACAAGGAGACAGTGCAGTAGAAAGATCAATGTTTGCAGTGATGGGTGAGACAATGTGCTCACCCATGAGAAGTGACGTGAGCTGCCCACCTGAACATAGCTCTGATCAGGATAGCGTAAAGTGAACCCTGATACTTCATTGGCTGAAAGGGGGTGAGGAAGCCTACAACTCCACCCAGCATAGACAGGGTATATAAGCTGAGCACAAAACTGCTTCAGGCCGGCCATGGTGCTTACTAAGACCATGCCGCTGTGCTGAGAGTTAGACACGGGTCCCAAGCCCGAAGACTCCCGACAAAACACCCCAGACCAGACCTAGAGAAGATTTTTGCTGTCCTCTGTCCTCCCTGTTTTACGTGGTCTCTGCAAATCAGTGTTCCTAACTACTGAGCCCTCTCAAGGCCCCCCCCCCCCTCTGGAATTCTGTGTGAACCAGACTGGCTGGGGCCTTGCAGTGATCCTCCTGTCTCTGCCTCCCACGTGCTGGGATTCCAGGCCACAGCCCATGCCCAGTTCACTTATTCGGCTGGATCTCAGCAAGTTGTCCAGACTGGCCTTCAGCTTGGCCTGCAGCCCCGGCAGACCCTGAAGCTGCAACCCTCACACCTCACACTCCCAAATGCTTGGGGCTCCAGATTTCTGACTCTAGGCCATGTTTTGTTTTCTTGAGACAGGGTCTTACTATGTAGCTGATGTTGGCCTCAAAACAGTGATCCTTCTGCCTCAGCTTCCCAACTGTGGGAGCATAGGCACCAGCCACCATGAATATCAAAAGAACAAACAGAACAGGGCATTGTATTATTAATAACTACTCTAGATGAGTCGTTCTTTCTACCTGCTGAGCCATTTCCCAAGCCCCTCACAAAGCTTTAGATCAGGTCTGTCTTAAGACTTCACAGCTTTCTGTCTTCATCATGTCTTACCTCAAATGCATTTGTTTCCTTCTTGTGGGAGATGGATACTTTTTGACATAAAATTACTAACAGTAAGGGAAATGAATCTGGTCTGTGTGTGTGTGTGTGTGTCTGTGACCATATATGTGTGTGTGTCCATGAGTGTGTCATGTCCCCATCCTCCACAGCCCCTACTCCACCTAGGGAGACAGCTGAGAGCAGTGTTTGCCACATAGCAGGCACAGGAGGGATTTGTTGTCAAAAAAAGGTGACACTGTGGTTACAGAAACTTCCTGCTGGCATTTAACTAGATCCTAGACGCAGCTCCTGAATCCCTGCCTTCACACTTTCTCTCTGCTGGGGAGCGCAGCAGCTTCCCGGTAGTGCGCAACAGGCCTGCCACCCAAGCTGGGCGTTGTTCTTTCTGATGTGGTGGCTTGTACAGACCGTTCCTTTAGCACGTGTGTGCTTCCTGTGAGCTCTCCATGGCGCAGACAGACACAGAGAGGGCAGGAAAGGCTCTCAAGCTAAAGGCCAGTGCAGAGGGGAGTGTGGGCTTTCTCTTCTCTCCCCCACCCCAGGGTTTCTCTGTGTAGCCTGGCTGTCCTGGAACTTGCTCTGTAGACCAAGATAGCCTCCAGCTCACAGATCCTCTTGCCCTGGCATCCCTAGTACTGGCCACTATACCCAGCTGGCAAATATTTTCTCATTTTTTTAAAGAGCCAGATGGGAAATAGTTTAGACTTTTGAGGTAATAGCCTCTGTTACATCCAGGGTCTCTGCTGGCTTAGCGCAAAAGCAAATGGATGTCTGTATTTCACTAAATCTTTATTTGCCAAACCCTACTGTCTATCAGAGCCTTGAAATGCTACAAGTGTAACTGATGAGCTGGATTTAAATGTTATTTGAACTCTTATAGGTGGGGAACGCAGCTCAGGGATGGAGCGTGTACCTGGCATGCCTGAGCCTCTGGGTTTGACCCTTAGCACTGAAAAATGAAAGTTATACTATCTTTTTTTCCACAGGGCACTGTGGAATGTAGCACTCAGGAAGCTGAGGAAAGACTTTTGTTCATAGGTTCAAACCCAGTCTGGGATACATAGTGAGTTCTAGGTCACCAACCTGGGCTACAAAGTAGAGAGTTAAAAAAAAAGTATAAAACAAAAAAACAAGGCATGGTGGCACAAACCTATAACCCCAGCGTTTGGGAAGCAGAGGATTAGGAGTTCAAAGTCATTTTCAACTGAAGAGTGGGCACAAGGCCAGCCTGGGCTACAATACAAGCAAGTAAACCAAAGAGTGAACAAAACCAAACAAAGCTCACTCCATGACAGCTTTGGCCATGAGCGGCACCTCAGCCCTCCTTCCTCATCAGCCCCACCCCATTCCTCTGGATTTTGTAACATTTTACTTTATACTTACATATTTTATAAGTATCCTTTTTTTTGTTTGTAACTTTTTCTTTCCCTCTGTTAAATAAAAATTCAAAGACAGAGGAGGGTTCTCTCATTGTCGCCATTCTTTACAGTGGACTATAGGGTGCAAATCCAGGGGTACTCAATCTATCCGTTTTACACTGCTTCACCAATTTCCTGACAGGCAGGAAATCTGCTCAAGACAGACGGTCCTTTTGGACTAGGACCAGCACTTACTTGGAGAATATTTCCACAATTGCCGATGACTTGTTCTTGTGGACGAGAGAAAGTTCTTTGGCTGTCACTCTCAGTGACAGGGAAGACCACTGTCTTCTACTGAAGGGAGCCGACTCCATCTTGCCTACAGACTCTGCAACACCTGTGGAGCAGAGAAAGGGAGAGAAGGTTAACCGAGGGACACGATTCCCACCGAGGGGATAGGCAGCAGCGAGAGCAGAGTGAGGCAGCCCAAGTCAACGGTCCTCTGCTGCTTTCCCCAAGTCCGTGCGACCTCCGTCAGATGTGTCAGTACCTTTGGGGTACAGTTTCCTGTAAAAGGAGGTCAGAACAGATGATCTCTAAGGTCCCTTTTCAGTCCATCATTTTATCACTGACCCTACTGTGCTAACATCAGCTGGCCTTTTTCTGAACTTAAGTTGGTTCCAAAGTCACATTTGGAGTGAAATCATCCCCTCTTTGGAACAACATCCCAGGAGATACAATCAGCAAGTCAGAGTCAAGCCCAAGCTGGGCTCTGCAGAGAGCTCAGCAGCCAAGAGCTTGCCTAGCAGAAGCAAGGTTCTGGGCTCCAACCCGAGCGCTGCAGAACAGACAAACAGATACAAACTACTTTAAACTGGTGAAGCCTTAAGTACAAAATTATCCTGAGTGTGACAACCTATTCTGCTCCCTCTCACATGTAGATCCTAGCTTTGAATTTTTAGATTTATGTTTTTAAGTTGGAGTGAATGGCCACTGAAGCCAGGGGGCAAGAAATGGGACCGTGAGAGCTACACGTCAGTCTGGGGCCTCTGTCTGGGGCCTCAGTCTGGGCAAGGAAGAGTCTTCTTACAGTGGACCATGGCTGATGTGGAGACCTGTCAAAGTGTTGACAATAAATGACTGTGTGGTTGGGGGAAGTCTCTGGTGGGTGGACAGTAAAACTCATGTGGCATGAAAGTAAAATGAAGGAATCCCACAGGCAGAAATGTCTAAATGGTGATGGGTTTGGGAAAAAGAGGAAATGTGGGAGTGAGGAGGAGGGTCAAACAAAAGGGAACCCACCATTTTAGTTTGAGTGGAGGCGCCCTGCTTAGTTGGGTAATGCTGTTCCCAGAAGCTCTAGGGGATTTTGTTTTGCTTTGGTTTTATTTTTATTTTATGTGTCTGGGTGTTTTGCCTACATATATGTCTGTGCATATACACCTGGTGCCTGTGGAGGCCAGAACAAGACATCAGATCCTCTGGAATTGGAGTTACAGATGGCTGTGAACTGCCGTGTCAGCACTGGGAACCAAACCTGGGTCCTCTGCAAGAGCAGACAGTGATCTTGATCCCTGAGCCATCTCCTCAGGTACAGGACACCCCCCTACAATGGTTACAGAAGTTCCTAGATGACCCCAAACAACACAGGCTATCACCCTTGCTCTTACCCCTAGACATCAAGACCAACTGCTCAAGGTACCAACATCTAGGTAGAGCTGAGCTGCTGCCTGGCATTCACAGTTCGGGACGGGGCTAAGCAGGCCACTGGGAGAAATGCATCAGTTGTCTCACCAAGTTATGAAGCCTGTGTGCTACGATGCCAACCTGCCAGGCAGGATATGGCTACTGGGCCACAGGGCAAGACTGTTTTGGATGCAGAGGAGGGGAGGGATTTAACTAATCACTTTCTGATTGGATTTGAGGCCTCCTCCACAGGAGGAGATTCATGTCTGGTACTGTAAGCTTGGCAAAAGCCACGGCTGGGCCCCAGAGGGAAAGCACCACTGATGTTTTACTAAATGGGCAAGTGGACAAACTGCCACAGAGCAGTGCTGCTCTCAGTGTGCGTCAGAGAAGCGTCTTCTCACAGTGGGCCATGGTTAACTCAGAGCCCTGTCACAGTGTTTACGGTCAGTGAGTACTGAGTGTGGTCCTCAGCCCTAAGCTGGACATCAGTACCACGTCTTCTGAAAGCCAGAGAACAGACATCGGTGCCATGAAACGCTGTCTTCTGGATGTGACCTGGCTGCTGTAATTGTGGGCACACAGTCGCTGTGGCTGCCTAGACAAGGGACGCGCCCACACACACACACACACACACACACACACGTATGTGTGTGTGTGTGTGCAGCTGGTGAGGTGATGCCACCAAGCCTGACGCTCTGAGTGCCACCCTAGGACCCACACAGTGGAAGGAGAGAACCGACTCCCCAGAGGGACCCTCTGGCCCACTGCAAGCATGCTGTGGCAAGCGTGTGCCCCTTCCCAGTACAACTAAACAAGAGCCGACTGATTGACCAGTAAGCTACAAACCGGGAGAGGAACTGGTGGGGTGAAGCAGGGGTCAGTAGGAATGGAGGTAAGAGGAGACGATGGGGTGAATGATCACCATACACTGCATATGGGCGTACAACCGTGAGGGTGTTTTAAATTACATTATCTCTTCAGTTTTGGTATCTTCAGATGAAAAATGAGGATAACATTTGTCTTTCTAGGACTTTACCGTATATTTAAGGAGATAATGTATCTTCAATATTAGGTATACTTTGGTATTGTGAAGACTATTTTAAGTGGAAGGTACTAGCCTAATTATAAAGCCTTTTAATGGCTGGGGAAAGTATACATTTAAATTCAGAGGGCAAATCCTCTACACTTAACGTTCTTTTCGGGAAGCCCTTCAAGCTCTAGAACATACAAAGTGTGCTCTTGACATCACTCAGTCCCCACCTGCTAACCTGGTGGTTGGGTTTTCTTGATCTAGTAATTACCAAAGGACTTCCAACCTTTTCCCCAAAGAGGAGATCAGAAACACGCAAACATTTCCTTATTTGAATAGGGAAGTACAGATAGAAGAACCGTCCACTTGATAACCACAGAGCAGGACTATCTAGACTGTACTCGTCAGGACTGCTCTCAACAGCCTCGGCCACAGCAGTGTGCGGGGCTGGGCACTCCGGTAGCCTCATGATAAAAAGCAGCTGGCCGACAACCTTCTGAGATGCCCCCACATTCCCACATGCCATGTTCTGTCCTTCCAGCTAAAGCCTTCTCTGAAAGTAACACTTGTGTTTTCAGTGACTCAGGTCTCATGCTGGAAGATAGCTTCAGGCACAGTCACGCAGAAGAGCCTTGGTGTGAGAGCTGGGTGTATCTGAGCACAGCTGTTGCTCTCATCACTTAAAGCTTGTGGTTTTATCTCAAACTTAGATTTAAAAAAAAAAAATCATAAAAATGGGAAGAATAGATGAAGAGGAAACAACTTAAAAAAATGTCTTCTAAAGTGAGTAGTATGGTACCACTGCTCACGCGACCTCAACCTGAGTATACCAAACGACAGACGAGGGTGTCTGCTATCCCACCCTGTGCTGCCAGATTCATCAATCCGCAGCAGCACTCATGGTAACTCAGCTACGCGTCAAGATGGGAAACCACAGCACGTACCCTTCGAGCCAAACTCAGGAAATGTTGACCAACACTTTAAGACAACATTTGGAAAAATTATGCTTCCAATGTGGGTGTGAGTATAAATGTTGTCTGTTCTTCTACAGTGAACGATTATGGATAAAAGAGAAAAAACAAACAAAGCATGTTCCCAAAGCTGTTCATAAGAAAGAGAATCACGGAACCAGACGTGGCCGTGCAAGGCTACGGTCCCAGCTGTTTTGGAGGCTGAGGCTGGCTGGGCTGCCAATTAAGACACCCCGCAAAGCACTCACACGTGCATGTGCAAACCCCCAGCAGCACTCCCAGGCTTCACTCACCAGGGTCTTATTAGGTAGATCTGGCTGGCTGGCCTCAAACTCACAATCCTCTTGCTTCAACTTTCCAAGTGCTAGGATTACAAGCATTTGCTACCATGCCTGCATGTATTATTTGGGGGATTAGAGATGATAAGGTTAAAAAAAATTAAAAAAGCAATTCCCAAGTTCAAGTTCATGGTTTTGACTACTTTTGTCCTAGGTTATATATTCACCGTAGCAGAAGGTTAGGAGAAATGCACCTTATATAAGATGAACAGAGAGCCCGTCTCAGAGAGTGCTCACAGTTTCTGGACTCTGCTGACATCTGCACAATTCTGCACAAGGCCGGGATGTGGTCAGAGGCGATGCATACCTCCAGCTCGGTGGGAGGAAAAGACATTCGCTTGGCTTGGGATCTGCAGAATGGAAAGAATCTGAAAGTGAGGGTAGAGGAGCCTCCGAGGTGGGAAGGGCAGCAAGAGCTTCCAAGGAAGAGAGCTGGATGAGGCCAGGCTGGGAAGAGTTTCGAAAACCATGCTGGAGAATCTGGGCCATAGTCCAACAGTGGAAAGAGTTGGGGAGTGAACAGACATGGAGTCTAATCTTCATACGCATGACCTTTAAGGCAAATAAAATTTCCCTCAGCTTTACCATTCCTGTCTGTAGGATGAGAGTTCTGCCTTACGCTGAAGTCTCTAGTGGAGCGCGGAAAGTTTCTGGAAGGGCAAGGAACATGTGGACACCATGTTCTAAATGACTATTTCAGCTGGCCATGGTGGTACATGCCTGATTTCCCAGCACTGTAGATAGTGAGGTGGGAGGGGACCGCAAGTGTCAGGCTAGCCTGGGTCACAAAGGAGTCCATCCTGTGCTGAAATAGAGCTCAGTTGGTAGAATATTGCTTCTTGTACACACCCAGGCACGGTGGCACTGGCCTGCAATCAGAGCACTTGAAAAATGGGGGTAAGAGGATCAGAAGTTCAAGATCACCCTCTGCTCTATATGAACTTAACTAGCCTGGGATATGTGAGAACCTTAGGAAAAGGAAAGAGAAAGAAAGAAAGAAGAAAGGAAAGAGGAAGGAAGGAAGGAGAAAAGAAGAAAGGAAGGAAGGAAGGAAACAAAGAGAAAAACATCTGTGGCAATGTATAAGTTGCTAAGAGCAACACACATAAATCAAACCACTGCAGACACTACAACTGTCTAAGTGAGAGGTAATCAAAGTTCATGTTAGCATAGGCGGGAATGGAAGATGAAAATAGTTTTAAAACTGACTGTCCAGCAAGACAGACTTGGAGTAAGAGAGGGAGTCAAAACTGGCGTTGTCAACTGAATTGATGAAAAGGCTGAGTATAAATATAAAACAAGCCAGTTTTACTTTAAACTTACTTATTTGTTTCTGTCCTTTGATACAGGGTTTCTCGGTGTATTCCTGGCTATACTGGAACTCGCTCTGTAGAACAGGCTGGCTTCAAACTCACAGATCCGTCTACCTCTGCCTCCTGAGTGCTGGGATTAAAGGTGTACACCACCACCACCCAGCATTAAATTTATTTCTATCCATATGTGTATGTATTGCCCTGTGCAGGCATGCACAGAGGCGAGAATTGAGGTCCCTTGGAACTGGAGTTATACGCAGTTATAAGCTGCCTGATGTAAGTGCTGGGATCAAACGCAGGTCCTTTGTAAGAGCAGCAAGTACTCTTTGTTTGTTTGTTTTTGTTTTTAGAGATGGGTTTCTCTGTGTAACCCTGGCTGTCCTGGACTCCCTTCATAGACCAGGCTGGCCTCAAAGTCACTGAGATCCGCCTGCCTCTGCCTCCCCGAGTGCTGGGATTACAGGTGTGTGCCACCGTGCCCAGACAGCAAGTACTCTTAACTGCTGAGCCATCTCTCCAGCCCCATGAGTAGTTTTGCTTTACACAGGATGATACATATAATGAAGGAAAATCCAAATGGCACAACAGGAAAACTACAAATTCAATGTTGAGGGCTGCAGCGATAGCTCCCTGGGTAAGAAAGCACTTGCCACACAAGCATGGAGACCTGGGCTCAACCCCAGAACCCACAAAGATCCGGGAGCAGTCGCATGGATCTGCAGTCCCCGCATCCCTACGGTGCTCTGGGAAGCAGAGAAAGACAAACTTCCAGAAGCACAAGGCTCAGGAAGCTCACCCTGCGCAGTGGCAAACAGGAGCGTCTCCTCTCCGACTCCCTGTCTGTGTCTGAAGCACAGATGAAAACATTACAAAGAAAGAAATCAGATCTCAGAGGTGGGCATGGCAGCCCATGCAGGCCCCCTGGCACTTGGGAAACTAAATCAGGAGGGACCACTGAAGCTTTAAGCCAGCCTAGGCTGCACAGTGAGTTCCAGACAGCCTGAAATACCCACCTACAAAAAAACAAAAACAAACAAACAAAAGACCCAGAACATTTGAAACAGCAACTTTACATAAAGCACAAATCTCAGTCACTCAAATAACACTGGCTTTATTAATATATGCATATTAGGTTTATTATTTGTATTTTATGTGTGACTATTTTGAATATATATACATATATATATGTGTATGTACACCATGTTTGTGCCTGGCCTGCAGAGGTCAGAAGAGAAGGTCAGGTCCCCTGGAAATGGAGTTATGGACAGTTGTGAGCTGCCATGTGGATGCTGGGAACTGAACTCCAGTCCTTGGGGAGAGCAACAAGTGCTCTTAGCCACTGAGCTAGCACACCAGCTCCTATTAATTTATGATCATTAATCTGAGAGCTATATTTATTATGCAATCTTACAAAGTTAATCTACTTCTAATGTAGCAGGCCTGGGTTCAAATCCACATGTCATTTGGTTCCAAAGTCAATTTGTTTACATTAAAAGTCAAAATGATGGTTAAAACAGCCATTTTGAGCCAAGACAATAAGATAAGAAGGAAGATCAATTCAGTTCATTCCTGGACTACCTCTCTGTAAACCCATACAAATTACTTTTTGGTAAGAGAACACTGGGCCAGCACAGCAGCCCAGTGAGGAAGGGTGCTTTCTACCAAGCCCGGTAACCTGAGTTTGAGGCCCAGGAACTGCATGTTAGAAGGTGAGAGCTGATTCCTGCGAGTTGACCTCTGACCTCCACACCTGGGTGCCACGGTGCACACACATGCATGCACAAGCACACGTAAATGTGATTACAATGTGCTAAAATATAACAGTGGCAAGCACAGATTGCACCCTATATGCTTGGATTCTGTATTGGTGGAATAAACCAACTGAGAGCCAAAAACATTTACAAAAACTTGCCTATGGGAGGGCAGGTTAACGCATGCCTATATTCTCAGTACTCAGGAGGCTGAGGCTGGGGATTGTCATGGGTTTAGGGACAGCCAGACCTGTCTCAAATAAAACAAGCAGCCACCAAAAGAACAGAAACAAGCAACAGTGTTGCGCATACACCAAGCACACAGATTTATGTCATTATTCCGTAATCAGTGAATGCAGCACCTGTTTGCAGCACTCCTGTCTTGCTAGACGTCATAGCTAGTCTAGTGATAGGATGACAGGCGCACAAAGTATATGAAAACACTACCCAAGGTATAGTAAACACTACACTGTGTATACAAGGGATTTGGGCATCCACAGCCCCAAAGACGTCAAGGGACAGCAGTTTGTTTTCTCAGATGGTGACAGAAACCTAGTTAGCTCTGGCCAGCTTGCACGTTCTCTGCTGTAAACAGGGATCTCGGCTTCTGTGGGCCCGCAAAAAGGTGCCTATAACTCGTCAGCTGTCCAGTCTCCCTGAGACATCATTTTCCGACCCATCCGATTAGGTGATATTAGTCTACTGATACTTCACCAAGAGGAACAGCCGCTGGGTCAGAGGATGGTTCTGCATAAGCACTGAAAGAATATCACTGAGCCATCTCCCCAGCCCTTATTCAAAGCCTTGACGTAAATGTAAAAAAAAAAAAAAAAAAAATGAAGTCTTCATAACTTGAAGCCAGGTGTGGTATTACAGGCATGCCCCATAAAGCCAATAAGGGCGTAGAGACAGGAGGATCACCGGTTTGAGGACAGCCTAATCCAAGTGGTGAGATACTGTCCATACCCCACAAAATAAGGCTCTGAACAACACACAAGGAGCTTCACCTACCACACATAAAAGGCTCACTGTCTTGTTACTCAGAAACGTGACAGACAAGTCTCCAGGCATGCGGACTAGGCATGCCTCCGATGCTGGGGGAGCCTCAGCCAGCTGTCTGTAGAAACATGTATCTAGACAATAGGGTAATTGTAACAGCAACCACATTCCCAGAGTCAACAAGGATGTAGATGTTTGTATCAGGACAGAGCCACTTCGACATGCCATCCCTCTTTTATCGCCTTTTATGGACATTATGTGTAGAAGAGTGGCTGGGTAAGTGAGAAGCAATTTCACTGATGAAACTGCTAACAAAGGAAGGATTGACGAACAAGGTTGCACTTTCTGAGTAGTTTGCAAAAGCATTTACATTGGTTTACTGAGCCACACTTTACCAGGCCAGGGATACAATGCAGAAGCAGGGACACTCTGAGACACAGTCTTTCCTCCTCTGGCCTGTGCGAAAACCAAGTGTCTCAACCTTCCAGCTAGGCTGATTCTCCACCCCTTGCCTGTGCTGGAGAACTAGTCCAGGGCCTTGGACACACGAGGCAAAGGCTTTACCACTGAGCCACAGCATCCAGGCCCCAGTAAGCCAATTCATCTTCCCCAAACTCTCGTCATGCCTCTATCCCTGACTTTGCCTGTCTGCCTAAGACGTGAGCTATGGCTGATGAGCATGTTTCTATATCTATGAAGACATATCTGAACTTACACGTAGCTTTTTTAATTACTCTTATTTCTTAAGCTTTTTTTCCTCTTACCCTCACCTTGTTCCTATAGCACAGTCAAACTACTGTCCTCCAAAACAAAATAAAAACAAAGACTACATTTCAGTTGTTTTTCCTGGGATTCAGGGCTTTGCCTGCCTCTGCCTCCAGAGTGTTGGGATTAAAGGCATGGTACATATCCAGCCACGATTTAGATCTTACTGTATCTTCTTGGGATCTCCGTGGCTAATTAGTTTGCCATTTTTAAAATTATCTTTTCTTTTCAACAGCACTCTTCTGATTTAGATCTCTCTCACTACCTCACAGGACCCTTCTCCCTCTACCCACCCCTGACCCCAGCAGGGCTCAGAGGGTAAAGGCATCAGCTTGAGGACCTGAGTTGGATCTCTAGGACCCACATGGTGAAGACCGTCGGTAGACTCCCATGAGTTCCCTCTTCATCTCCAAACATGCAGCACCTGAATACCGAATTTCTTCATCCCTTCACCGCCATGGAGATCAGAGCATGGTAAGAGGCTACCATTGGCCCACAGATCTGAGTCTAGCTGTCTGAATCCGATCTTGCATTGTTTGTCCTCTATAAGTGAGGCATAAAGGAATTTTACCCATGGTTATAAGAATGTAACAAACAGCAAGTGTGCCCAACACTGCTTACCACTTAATCAGTAAGGAAACATGATCAGTAATAAGCCTTATCAGTCTATAAATGTTATTTTATATCTCATTTTCTTTTACATACAGACTTTCCACAAACTTTCCCTCATGTTATTACTACTCTTGAAACTTTTGAACTTTAAACCTTTTGAACTTTAAACCTTGTTATGCAGCCTATGTGGCCTTCCTGCCTGGGGTTTCTGCATTCGGAGATTAAAAGCAGCACCAAGCCCTCCTGGCTCCCTCACAGCTTCCGGAAGCTCACATCTTCTTCCCAGGCCTCTCGGAGAACCCTGCTCCCCCAAGCACAGTGCTGCCCCCAGGGAAATGCTCCAGCCTCTGTTTAGCTTAGCCCCTGTTTAACTTCTCCCAGATTTCCTCCTGCATACCACAAGCCTGGGATAGAAGGGTCCTTGAAGTGCTTGGGATACAATCCAGGGCCTCACATGCACTAGCGAAGCCTTCTGCCACTCATTCCCTGGTTCTTAAGCTCTCAGAGAGAAAGACCAGCCCCTAACACTGATCACACTCTATAGTCTGTTTTGCTTTGATTAAAAAAATTTTTAAAGATTTATTTATTTTTATGATATATGTATGCCTTGACAGCATCTATGTATATGCACCATGTATGTGCAATGCCTGAGGAGGCCAGAAGAGGGCATTGGATCCCCTAGACCTGAGTTTTAGCAGACAATTGCAAGCTGCTGTGTAGGAGCAGGGAATCAAACCCAGGTCCTGTGAAAGAGGAGCCAGTGCTGTAAACCGCTGAGCCGTCTCTCCAGGCTCTGTTCCTTTCTTCCTTCCTTCCTTCCTTCCTTCCTTCCTTCCTTCCTTCCTTCCTTCCTTCCTTCCTTCCTTCCTTCCTTCCTTTCTTTCTTTCTTTCTTTCCACAGAGGAAGTCATGTCGTTTAGACTGGCATTGAGCTTGCTATGAAGCAGAGGCTAACCCTCAGTTTCTGACTCTCCTGTCCTCACCTGCCAAGTGCTAGAATTAGAGGCCCTCGTGTAGTCACCATACCCAGTAGGTACTAGTGAAGTAAAGGCCCCAGGCTCTGAAGTCATTTGCCTGAAGTCAGCTATTTGTACAGACTATGCTCTCAGCCAAAAGAAAATTAAACATGCAGTTTGTTTATTGCAAAATAAATCATTGCAAACTATGAGAAACCACTGACTATAACAGCAAAAATGTCTCTAGTGCAGAACTCAGAGCAGACTGTCCCAGTCAGCACTGTTGACACAACTCAGGTGTTTCCTTATAAATGCTAATGAATAACTGCTGCTCAACAGATAACAAAGCCAGAGTGAATTCCGGGAAACCAAAAGGAATTAAGATGAGAAATGAAAGAGAAGTTTTAATTCGGTAGGTCATAAACTTGAGTATACACAAGAATCACCTAGGAAACTTGTTTAAAATACTGACTCTTCAGGTCCTTTCTCATGACTTATCAGGCTGGAGAAGAGCCCAGGAAGTGTTCATTTTAAACAGAACTCTGCATGACCCTAGTATTTAATGTCCCAGGGCTTCCAGCTTGCTGCTCGGTCAGCAGCTCAGGGAGGAAGATAAGCACGCTCTCAGGGCTGCAGTCTGTCTGTCTTATTAGAAGGACTAGAACGAAGCAGAAACCACATGTTTCATCATCATACTGCAGGTGAGCATCCTTACAAAGCTCCTGTGTGTGAACTGGGAGGAAGATGAAATATGTCTTTTCCTTCCTTCCTTCCTTCCTTCCTTCCTTCCTTCCTTCCTTCCTTCCTTCCTTCCTTTCATTGTTTTTATAGACAGGGTTTCTCCGTGTAGCCCTGGCTGTCCTGGAATTTGCTCTGTAGACCAGGCTGGCCTCGAACTCAGAGATCCACCTGCCTCTGCCTCCTGAGTGCTGGGATCAGAGGCATGCACACCACCGCCTGCTGGAAGATGAACTATTTCTTACTGTGAGACTTGCTTCTGGGACTGCAGCTTGACATGTGCTGGTGAGGACACAAACCGCTGGAATATCTGTGCCCTGCGGGTGGGGAAGGACAGTGGTACAGCCGCTTTGGGAAAGGGCATCTGTTCTTCCTAAGATCAGAGTTTCTACATGATGCAGCAATTCTTCCCCTGAGTGTGCATCTGCACATGTATGAGAGGATCCATGTGCTGAACACATGTATATGAATATTCAAGATTACCATGTCACCCATGCCTAACAAATATGCAATTATTGCATGTCAATAAAGAACAAAAATAAGGCTGGCTTTGATGGGGTACACCTGCAGCTCTAGCCCTCAGGAGGCTGAGACGGTGGCACTGTGAGCGGGAGGCTAGCCTGGGCTACTGAGTGAGATCCTGTCTGCATCAACCAATCAAATCAACCGACTAACAACATGAGACACCCAAGTACACATGTGCTACAGTTCACGGCAATGCTATCCACAATAACCAAAAAGCAGGCATAGCCCAAGTGTCCACCTTAGTGATCAATGCATAAAGTATGCGGCATGGCCGTGAAATAACATGCTGCCACGGGAGGGGGTGACGCATGCTGTACACAGACGGCTCTGGGAAACGCTTCACACAGGCCACATGTTCTACGGCCCCCTTTACATGGAATGGCCAGCACAGCTACGTCTACGGCGATGGAAACCCGGTTGGCGGTCGCCTGGCTGGGGAAAGAACCAAACAGGACCGGCTGCTTACGGTACTGGGATCTTCCAGGAGGTGACAAAACGTAAAACTGATTACGGTGATGGCCACACGGCTGTGTGAGTATATGGAATAGTTAAAGAGATGAATTACCTGGTGTATAAATTATATTTTAATAAACTCTTGTTTTTACGACTGGGCGGTGGATTAGTAGCAGAACCTATGATGAACATGCATCAAGCCCTGGGGTAAATCCCAGCCCCCAAATAAAATAAAATATAAATCGCAGCATGAAAGTCACAGGGCTGGAGAGATGGCTCAGTGGTTAAGAGCACTGTCTGCTCCTCCAAAGGACCCGGGTTCATTTCCCAGCACCCACACGGCAGCTCACACTGTCTGTAACTCCAGTTCCAGGGGATCTGACACCTTCACATTAATGCACGTAAAATAAAATTAAAGAAATTATCGTTTTAAAAGAAGGTAACTAGGCATTGAAGACACCTGAGGTACCCTCCCCTTGGGGTGTGCATTACCGGCCATGGTTATCTGGAGGCCACATGACAGAAGCACCATCTGGCTCTGCCTCTGTTTCCAGTGCTTACCAGCTTCATGGCAGCCTTCCCTCTATGTAAAGTCGATGATAATCTGCCCCAGAGAACGGTCAAATATAAAAGGAGGTAAGTGCAGAAAAGAGTATAGCACACCTCCATACCACAGTGTCTAAGTCACATCCGATAGACATCGAAGCTTTAGTTCTTAGCTTAATTCCTACATGTGTCTGTCATAGGCTCTAACTAGAAATCATTCATGATCGGGGCTGGAGAGGTGGCTCAGGGTTAGAGCACTCACTGGCCTTCTGGAGGACCCTGCCTGAGCTAGCAGCACCCAGGTCGAGCCACAACCCTCTTCAACTCAGTTCCAGGGGCTCCAACACCCTCTTCCAGCCTCCATGGGCACCTGTGTGTGCTAGAAAACACACACACACACACACACACCGACTTCAAAATAAAATAAATCTTAATTTGTATGATGCTGGGTGGTGGTTGCACACACCTTTAATTCCAGAACTGGGTAGGAAGAGGCATGTGAGTTCGAGGCCAGCCTGGTCTGCAGAGCAAGTTTCAGGTCAGCTGGGGCTACAAAGAGAAACCCTGTCTCTACAAAACCAGGACCAACAACAACAAAAACTGTATGAACAGCAGCTCGTGCCTGTAATCTCACCACTTAGGAAGCTGAGACCCCTGTCAAAAAACAAAATAATAAAATAATAATTACTATTACTATCCCTATTCATAACTCAGGCATAGTGGCACATGTTGGTGAGCCTGACACTTAGGAGGCAAGGCTGGAGGATTACCACTTTAGACCAGTCTGGGTTACACAGCAAGACCCATGTCCAAAAAGCACCTGACCGGGGACTGGAGAGGTGGTTCAGTGCTTGAGAAGCCTGCACCGGCCAGAGACCCCGACTGGGTCCCCAGCATCCATGCTGGGCCCCTGCCGGAAAGGACACATGGACTCATGCAGGCTCACATGCATACACACCTAAGACCCCATAAGTACGTATTTTAAATAAAAAAAAATAAAATCCATTAGTGTTACATTTCTGAACTCATACTTTTTGAGACAGGGTCTCACACAGCCGAGGCTGGCTTCACACTCACTGTGTAGCCAAAGAGCCCAGCACTCCTGACCCTCCAGCCCCCTCCTGGCGAGACAAGGGCGCCTACCGAGATGCATGCCCATGGACTGTCTTGCCTGGCTGGACGAGGAGTCTCGGGATCCGCCTCTTCCCCACACTGCTGAACATTCCAGTGGTGTGAAAGCCGCTGGAGATCAGCTGAGCCATCTCCCAGCCCTAATTTTTACTGTGTGTGTTTGAGTGTGTGGGTGCCTGGGTGTGAGTGTGGGTGGATGCCATGGGGGAGAGGGTATGACACTCACGGGATGATGACTAGGGGGACCTGGACAGGGTCTCTTCGCCCTGAGTGCTGGATTAAAGGCACTTGTCACCTTGCCTGGCTCTCAATTTAAAAGCTTTAATATTTGTTGGTTTGTTTTGGTTTTTGGAGACAGGGTTTCTTTAATTTTTTTTTAACGCACTTCATTTTATAGAACAAAAGTTCACCAGAGTAGAATCTTTCCCTACCTACAAGTTTAAATTTTTTTAATTTTATTCTCTCCTATATTACATCCCCACCGAAGTTTCCTCCCTCCTTCTCCTCCCACCCCCTCCCCAATCCACTACTCCTCCATCTTCTTTGAGGAAAAAAGGCCTCCCAGGGCTATCAATCAAAAACAGCAGAGCACATTAAGCTGCAGTAAGATGAGGCACCTTCTCTCATATCAAGGCTGGCTGAGGCAACCTGCTAGGAGGACCAGGAAAAAGAGTCAGAGACCGCTCCTGCTCTTAGGAGTCCTACGCGAAGACCAAGCTACACAAGTGTAACATATGTGCAGAGGGCCTGGGTCAACCGCATGCAGGCTCCCTGGTGGTCAGCTCAGCCTCTGTGAGCCCCTCCGGGCCCAGGTCAGTTCATCCTGTGGGGCTTCTTGTGGTGTCCTTGACCCTCTGGCTCCTACACTCCTTCCTCTCATCTCGTCTTCTGCAGGATTCACTGAGCTCCGCCTAATGTTCAGCTGTGGGTCTCCATCTCCAGCAGTTGCTAGGTGAAGCCTCTGTGATGGCAATTATTCTAGGCTCCTCTCTACAACTACAGCAGAACATCATGTGTGTTTGGTTTTGCCTAGGTCTTTGGGCTATCCAGCCTCTGGCTCCCGACTCTGGTTTCAGGCAGTGTCAGGCTGAGGTCCCTCTCTTAGCACGGGTCTCAAGCCGACCAGTTATTGGTTGGCCACTCCTACAATTTCTGCATCACCTTTGCCCCTCTATATCTTGTAGGCAGGACAAAGTAGGTTTAAGGTTTGTGGCTGGGTTGGCGCCCCAATCCTCACCCCCCCCCCGAAGTCTTGACAGGTTACAGGAGGCTCTGTATCCCCCATTGCTAGGCGTCTTAGCTAGGGTCACCCTCATAGATTCTTGGGGGTTCCCATTGCCCTAGGCTTGTACCTTGCCCCTGAAATGCCCCAAACTCCAGTTGTCTCTCCCAGGACTAACAGTTGTAATCTTTAGTTGGATGAGCAGCTCAGCTTCGGGTGGGAGCCATCACCATCTCCACACCTCTGCCTCCTACCCTCTTCTTCCTGCTGGGGACCCCTCCTGCAGATCTAAGCAGGAGGCACCTACTTTACAGCGGAGGGGACTGAGAAACATAAAAGTCAACACAAATGGCTCTTCTAGAGGTCCCGAGTTCAATTCCCAGCAACCACATGGTGGCTCCCAACCATCTATAGTGAGATCTGGTGCCCTCTGCTGGTACCCAGGCACACATGCAGGAAAAATGCTGTATAAATAATAAATGAACAAATTAAAAAAAAAAGTCAACACATATTTAAACAATGCAATAGCTTTGCAGGTTCATGTCTATAATCCAAGCACTAAGGAAGCTGAGGCAAGGGGGAAGGGTCTACCAGCTCAAGACTAGCCTGGGCTACCACAAACCAACCAAGACTATACAGAAAATCCGTGTCTCACAAACACAAACACATGAAAAATACCCAAAGGTTTTTGGTTATGTCCTTGTTTAACAATTGTTTTTCCCCCTCTCTTGTCTGTTTTCCTACCTCAGGACATAAAGATATACTCCACCTTTCAGAACCACATAATACCACAATCTATGATACTGTATAGCTTATTTAATAAGACAATGTCAATGAGCACTTATGTTACTTGGCTCTTTATCATGAGCAATACAGCAATGAGTGTGTGTAGGGTGACCACCTGGAGGTGCACATTTGATGGACAAATTCCTAGAAAGAGCATGCACAGAATTCCAAAGACATTCCCAAATTTCTCCCAGAAACGTTGCATCAACTTTTGTATTTGAAACAGTCACTCTATGAGAGCCTACATTGTTTTAATTTTTCCTCAAACTGATAGGAGCCGTGTAGTAAACGGCGTGCTGTTCTATTTTTATTCATCCCATAAGCGGTTGATTCTCAGATGTTGGGAGTTGGCTTCCTCCTTCCACTATGTGGGTCCTGGGGATTGAACTCAGGCTTGGGGGCAAGCGCTCTTACCTGCAGAGCTAATTCACTGGCCCCCATATTTTCACATTTGAAACACACAATGGCCACTGTACATTCCCCTTCTGAGACTGCATTTATTTTAAAATTATACTTCTCTGTGTGTGTGTGTGTGTGTGCGGACGTGCTTTGCGATGGCACATCTAGAGGTCAGGCCCACGGAACACGTGCTGTGCTCTCTCACTGCCATTTATCTCTACAACTTAATTCTGCTTTTTAATTGCACGAGGGCGTCTGAATAGCACATGTAACTCCTTGTACAATTAAACTGTCTCTGCCAGCAGCTGTCCTTTCCTGGTGTCTGATTCTTATCCAGGTCTCATTAATATTCGTTGCAAGCATAAATGGTGCTTGACTGTACAGACGAGAACCCTGCCTCGGCAGATGTCTCTTTTGCAGCGTACCTGCATCTTACTGCTCATTAATTTTCTCTCTCATGCCCAGCCCACTGGGGTGCCGATGCTATGTGGACCAACCTTAAGAGAAATTCGCTGTTGGAGGTCTCAGGGACTCCCGTCTGGGCGGGCAGTCCCGCACTTTCCACACAGGCTCCAGCTCTTCCTGAGACAAGCTCTTACTGTGTGATTCAGGTTGGCCCCTGGTCCTCCTCCATCAGCCTCCGGAGCACTGGCATCACAGAATGTGCTGGGCTAACGCTGAGCCTCTCACAGGGAGTCCCAGAATGATTCTGAAGTGGGTGCTCTAGACTCTGAGACTTAGGAACTAGTTTTGGCTTGTTCTCCAGGGATATTAGCCAGAGTAGGGAGAACGACAGAAGATTCTAGCCGTCTGCCTAGGGAAAGTATGTCCCTGCCTGGCCGTTGTAGCTTTGTGAGCCTGGGGATCAGTTTCTGTGTGCTAGCCATATGCTGCTCATTATTCTACTTGATCCCATTCACTTAGTGTTTACGACATCATGGAGCAAGTATTCTCGTCTGACAGAGGAAGAAACTGAGGTTCTGAGAAGTTGTTTTCTCAGTGTTATACAGTTTTAGGATTGGGACCCTGGAGATGGTTTAGCAGGTAAAGCTGCTTGCTGCCAAGCCTGGTGACCTGAGTTCGATTCCCTGGGAGTCACACAGTGAAATGGAAAAACCGACCCCCATAAGCTGCCTTGCCCAATAAGTAAGTAAGTAAATAAATAAATAAATAAATATTAAAGTAGTGAAACTAAGCAGATCTTGTAATTCTCACCTATTATGCCAGTATTCAAGATGCTAGCAGGAGGATCGCTGCAAGTTCCAGCCGGCCTGGGCTCTGGAGTGAGACCTGGCCTCAAAGCCACAGAAACAGTGACAGAGCCAGTCTTATAGACCCTGCTTCCCATGGGCTAACAGCATGCTGAGAATCATGCCTGTGGTGTCCAGGGTAGTCTGGACAGCCTTCTCCAAAGCTGTCAAGATTGGGAAGGACAGAAGCCGGAACTCCCAACCTGGTCTACAGTCAGGCTGAAATGAAAGGTGTGTGACATCTATGTCTGGGTGTTGTTGAGGGAATCCCTAACGCTCAGTCTCCTGAAGCTCTCAGAACATTGCCAAACTGAGTGTTTAATAAAACGGTGGCCTATGACTATAAGCACACCTCACACCTGGGCTGAGACTATAGCTTAGCTGGGAGAATGCTTGCGCATCCTGCACAAGCCCATGGGCTCCATCACGAGCACTGCAGAAAGCTTAGGCATGGGGCTCACACCTGTAATCCTAGCACTTGGGAGGCAGCGGACAGAGGTTCAGAAATCTAAGAGGCCTTTGGGGCAGCAAAGTGGCTAACAGGCGCTGGTGGCCCAATAATGCAAGCCCTGCAACTCCTGGGGTCTCTCCTGGGGAGAGAGAACGGATTTCAAGAGCTGCCCTCTGACTCCAGACACAAGCTGTAGCATTTATGAATATGCCCTGCCCCCAACACGCACACCCCCGCCACAATGCAAAATGACTAAGCAAAAGTTTAGGTCATTAGCTGTCCTCAGCTACCTAGCAAGTTTGAGGGCAGCTTGGGCGACCTGAGGGCCTGTCTTTAAAAAAAAAAAAAAAAACTGAATAACAAAACAAAACAAACAGAAAACCCAAATCCCTAGTATCTAGTGGGCTTTTTTGGGTTTGGTTTGGTTTAGTTTTTCCAGACAGGGTTTCTCTGTGTAAATCTGGTTGTCCAGCAACTTGCTCTGTAGACCAGGTTGGCCTCAAACTCCTCAGAGTACTTTATTTTGAAGGCAGATTATTACTACACAGCCCTGACTGTCCAGGAACTCACTGTGTACCCTGGGCTGGTCTGGAACTCAAAGTTGTAATTCTCCTACCCCTGCTTCCCTAGTGTTGGGATTATAGGCTACTATAACCATGCTTGGCCAGTTTCTGTTTTGCTTCATTTCCTTATTTGTTTTTCAGACAGGTTTTCCCTCTGAAGCCCTGGCTGAGCCTGTACTCACTACAGAGTCCAGGGGCCTCTTAGGATCTCCATCGTATTGCTGCGGTTACATGGACATTCTTTGTGACTGTCACATAAAGTACCCGATTCCACTTACCTCTCACATCCCTTGTACCCACGTCCCACCTTTGCAACCTCCCCACCAACAGAAGGAAAAAAAACTCCGTTGTGCAAGCTGCAGCGTGTCACAGTGTCCCACAGTATACTCTTTCATGCACACGTCTTTGCTTGGAAATGCTCATTGCTGTGAGTAGTTGGTGTGGTTCGAGGCCTCTGACTTCTGCTACACCATCAATACTGGATCCTCTCAGCTAGCTTGTTGTTGCCCTGGGTCATGGAGATCCTGCAGCTGTGGATCTGCAGGACAGGCCTCTCACGTGCTCTAGCAGCTCATAGATAGAGTAGATGTTGGGATGGGCCAGCTCAAAGCCCTGGATCTGGGCCTAAGAGGTTATCTGGGATGATGAGCCTGCCAGCTCCCCGGAACCCATAGCACCAGGCTAGCTCTCCTGCCCGGCCCTGCCCGTTCGATGCCACCGCATCGAGGGGCGGGGCCGGTTCTCCCATTCTCACAAGCTCGACACTGGCTCATCGTGCCCACGCCATCAGGGCCAATTCTTCTGGGCTGGGCATGGGCAGTTTTTTGTTTTTGTTTTGTTTTTTTTCAAGGCAGGGTTTCTCTGTGTAGCCTTGGCTCTCCTGGACTTGCTCTGTAGACAGGGCTGGCCTCTGCCTCCCTGAATGCTGGGATTACAGGCATGTGCCACCACGCCCAGCTTGAATGGCCAGTTTCAATCTAATTCCACATTTAAATTGATTTAATTCTTACAGTAACACACAGGAAATAATATTGTCACAGCGGATTTAAACTGCTGAGTAATATGTATGGGAAACTGTGGGCTCAGAGGGATGAAGGAAAATGAAATCCTGTTCATTTCCGGGGGTGGGGCTAGAAACAAGCCGGCTTCCAGTCCACACAAAACAGAAAAGCAACTTTGGTGCACGGGGCACTGCAGGATCACCTTGCTGCATCAATGAATGGGGCTCGGGCTTGGCATATAGCTTGGTGACAGAGATCTCGTGCTTTTCAGAAACCTGAGTCAGGGCCAGGCAGCTCCTCGGGTAAAGACACTTGCCTCCAAGCCTAAGGACCTGGGTTCAATCCTCGGAACTCACATGGTGGAAGGAGAAAGTTCACTCCAAAAGTTGTCCTCTGACTCCACGTATGTCTACACACATATATGCAAGATAATTTAATGTGAAAAACTTAGAGAGAGAGAGGAGAATGAGAGAGAGAAAGCAAGCAAGTGGTTTCCAGATGCGGTGGTGGCACATTCCTTTAATCCCAGAACTTGGGAGGCAGAGGCAGGTGGATCTCTTGAGTTTGAGGCCAGCCTGGTCTACAGAGTGAGTTCCAGGAGAGCCAGGCTACACAGAGATACCCTGTCTTAAAAAACCAAAGAAGAAAGAAAGAAACCAGAATTAGTTTGTTAGATATATTATTGTGGTCATTTCCACACATCATCCCTAAACATAGAATACAATGTATGGCTTCTTAAAACTCACTTTGACCTTAAAGTTTTAGGTCATCAAAGATCACCCAAGAACCTTTCTAAATCCTTTGTTAAATTAAACAATTTCCAGCTGTAATCTAAGCTTACCTCCACCCTCCCAAATAACCTAATTGGTTTTTTATCCTTTAACTTCCTCCCTGCCTCTCCATATCTGTTGATAATTAACTCAGGACAGGCAAAGCTCACCCCAGGGTTTTTTTTTTAACATCTAGTAAGAGAAATTGCCAAAAAAAAAAAAAAAAGAGAGAGAGAGAGATTCTGTCGATACTTTCAGATTTAAGATGAAACTGGAAGAAAGTATAGTTGAACAGAAGAAGGATGGAAGTGAAGAGCTGAAAGACTATTCGCACAGACTGTCTTTTCTCTCGGCAGGTGCTTCCCCCTTCGCACCATTGCACAGGCCGCCGTCAGCGGCATCACGCGTGTGTGGCGCAGCTCGGGGAACAGTGCTTCGCTGGAACACACACGCCTTTACCCACAGCCCTGGGGAGGCAGAGGCAGGCGGAGCTCTGAGTTCAAGGCCAGCCTGGCCCATAGAGAGAATGCCAGCCCAGCTAGAGCTATGCCGAGAAACCCTGTCTCCAAAAACAAGCCGACCTGAGCGCATCTGGAAACCACATGCTTGTAGGTTTTGCCAATTACATACTTAACGAAGACAAAGCAGTCATCTGAGGAGGTAACACCTTTGCTCCTAGCATTTGGGAGGCAGAGGCAGGCTGATCTGAGCTCAAGGCTTGGCCTGCACCGTGAGTCAGGGCAGCCAGGGCTACCCTGTCGTGGGGTGGGGTAAAGCTAATAAGGCATCTTCTTCACACTGTGGACACAGGGAACCGCACCTTTTTTAGAAAGGTCTTCCTACCCCAGTCCACGTCCTTAAGAACTGGTCAAGATCCCGCAAACATGGGCATTTGCTCAATCTGATCGGCTGAACCGGCACCTTCAGGCAGGAACATGGAACAGCCTCACCGAGGAGAGACTGTTCTCAAGCAAGGTCTCTGAGCTTGCCTTGCTGGGGGGATCTGAGAGGGGCACAGGAGAATGCTGCAATCAGGGGTATGAACAGCCAGGCGGGCCTGAGACTCCTTGATCCCACAGCCGCAGAGGCGGGAACACTGGGTGAGCCCGTGGGAACGATGCTATGTGCCTCGTTTCTTAGGGATTAACTACAAATCTGTTAGTCAATGTTTTACTTTTGGCTCCCCCACACCCCTTTTATGGATGTGGGTGTGAAGAGCCTACACCTGTTCACCATGTGTGTGCAGTACCTGTGGGGGTCAGAAGAGGGCACCACAACTCCTAGAACTGGAGTGAGCCGGTTCTGAGCCACCCTGTCGATGCTGGCAAAGGAACCCAGGTCTCCTGGAAGAGCAACCTGTGCTCTTAACCGCTGAGCCATCTCTCCAGCTTCTTGTTTTGTTTTTATATAACCCATGATAGCCTCAAACTTGCTATATAGCCAAGGATGACCTTAAACTCCTGATCCTCCTGTGTCTATGTCCCAAGTGCTGGGAGCACAGGCGTGAGCAACTTTTACCGTTAATATCAATGTTTTAATTGCACTTTAATGTTTGTTTCTTAATGCACACCTTTCAGTTAACATGGTAAAGTCAACTTCATTGGTTCTCACTCTTGCTGTTTAAATCTTTGCCTGTGGATTGTGTGTGGGCAGAATGCGTGTGCATGTGTGCCTGTGTGTGTGTGTGTGTGTGTACAAGCACATTCGTGTGTGACTGCAGGCATGTAGTAGAGGTCAGCGGACAGACCTAGATGGCTGTCTTCACTTTCCACCCTCTTTGAGGCAGGGTCTCTGCCGCCTTCTGCTGCTTATGCCAAGGGAGCTGCCCGCCAGCTTCCAGGGACTTCTGGCTCTGCCTGCCACCTTGTCATAGGAGTGTCGGGGTTACAGAAGAAATATTGAGTTTGGCTTTACACGGGTTCTTATGCTTGCATGGCAAGAACTTTACTTACTGAATGGGTCTTAATCTCTTCATTTAAAAACCAGGTATTAAATGACACAGACTATTCTGAGGATTACGTGAGAGGAAAAAAGCAAAAGCACTTTGAAAACTTAAGTTGTAATAAAAGGCATTTATGAAATAAAATCTGAAGCCAATATTAAGGAAAACACAGAAAGAAAAAAAAAAGAAACGAAAAGCATGGAATTAAAAAGACCACCCAGTCATGAAAACAGAAAAAGGCTGGAAGAAAGTTACATCTGTGATTCCAGGAGAGACTGAGCAGGAGGACAGCTGTGAGTTCAAGGCCAATGTGGCCAGACCATGAAGTCCTAACTCAAAATAAAAAAACACAAAGAGAAGAGATAAAGGAAGGGGGGAGAATTTGTTATAATGTCTGGTCCAGTTGGGCGTTAGCGAACCCAATTCAAAGCTATGGCTGAAGAGTTATTTCTAATCCGTCTCATTTCAAGTAGAAGGAACATAATGTCATCATTCCTGGAGGGTTTCTTCCCCAGAGAGGAGAGCGGAAGCCTGCTGGTTCCTCAGGCATTGACCAGCAGGACTCCAGCTTTTAAAAGACAGTAAGCGAGCAGGGCGGTGGTGGCGCACGTCTTCCATCCTGGCACTCAGAGAGACATCTCCAAGTTCAAGGCCAGCCTGGACTACAGAGAGTTCCAGACCAGAGAGCTACACAGAGAAACCCTGTCTTGAAAACAAAACAAACAAAGGGGGCAAAATTCAAGGTTAAGGAGCCGAAAGAGCCGAATTCTCTCAGGGTGGCAGCTCTGCAGTCAGGTGCACGCAGTGGTAGCAAAGGCATCCTGGTCCTGGGATCACCGTGGAAATCTGCACCAGACGGAACCAAATCCCAGCTGCCACTATACCCAGGCCTTTGTCCTCCAGAAATCCTCAGAGAATGCCACCTGATGTGAACCCACATGGAACCACCGGGCTGTTGTCCATTTAGAAGATAACACCTCTCTGGACGGCAAACCCACACAAGACTTGTTAGAACGAGAAGTCTCTCTTCAGTGCTTATTCATTCACTCAGCAAATATTTACTTGTGCTGGGCAGGGCCTGAGGCTGAGCGTCAACAATGGCGGGCAGGGTCTCCCTCCTCGTGAACCTCCCATTCTGCTGGGAAGGCACACAAAGAATGACCGGGCAGCAGCTTCAGCGTGGCCGTGGCCGGAGAAAGCCTAGAGAATGACATTTGAGCGGAATGCTGAATGAGGGGGGAGGATCCAGGCAACAGGCCAGGGTTGGAGATGAGGAACTTGTTCTAGGCAGAGGAGAGAACAAATGCAAAGGCCCTGAGGCAGGATAAAACTGCTGAGGAGGGAGGAAGGGCTGACCAAATCAGACTCGGACCTAGAGGCCATCGTGGGGGACTTTAACTGCTGTATGCCGTGGGTGCGAGATCAGATATAGCTCATATGCCATGAGTATCTGATTGCTCACTGTGTGCATTATGGCCACAATGGAAAAACAGCCTCCCGAGGACCGTGCCTGTAATCTCACAAGGAAGCAGGAGTAAAGGCAAGATAAAATGATAGCCACCGATTCGAAAATCAATATCAGAACTTTTTTTTTTTTTTAGTATTTTAAAAGTCACGCCTTGTTTGCAATCTTAAGGAACAGGGGCTCATCAGGAATGGGGTGTGGGTAGTTTGAGGTCTGTGGGGCTGTCTGAGCAAAGGCAAGGAGGCAGGAAGGGGACTGGGTGGGTCCAGGAAACAGTGAATCACTGGATTGCCACAGTGCCAGGAGGGTGGGTATTGCCGAGCGATAAGCCTGGAAAAATATGCTGGGGGCATCTTGAAGGATGTGGATTGAATTTAGACAATATCTTTGGGTACTGGCTCCCTTGAGAAACTGTTAAAACTCCCCATTCTCACACCTATCACCCAAGAGGTCTAGGTGGAACCCCCACAATCTACACCTCACCAAGCCTGGGCACTTTGTCTGCAGGGAATTGAGGAAAGCATGCTTTGAAAATCCACGCTCTTAACTTGTTTTTATGACAACCCTGCTGGACTGAAAGGGGGAAGTTTGAAGCCAGCGCCTCTAAAGATTATTCAAGGGCTCTGGAAAAAAAAAAGAATGAATGAACAGACGAATGAATGAATCAATAGGTCTGTCAGGTGACCGATGAGGGTCATAACCACTGACGGATCACACACTGTGAGTTCAAGGCCAGTGTAGGATACACAGTAAGGTTTTGTCTCAGAAAAAACAAATTAGTGGCCTGGAGAGATGGCTCAGTGGTTAAGAGCATCTACTGCTCTTGCAGAGGACCTGAGCTCAAGTCTCAGTGCCCACATCAGGCAGCTCACAACTGCATGGAACTCCAGCTTCAGGAAGCAGACCCCAATAAGACATCCTTGGGCATATACACAGATACACACACATTCACACTAAAAAAATATTTAAAAACCTACGACTGGCGAAAGTAGTTGTCTAATAAGCCTGACAACCCAAGCTGACTCCACAGATCCCAGGGAAGAAGAGAGAACTGACTTTTGAAGGTCATCATCTGGCTGGTGGCGCACACCTTTAATCCCAGTGCTCGGGAGGCAGAGGCAGGTGGGTCTCCAGGTTTGAGGTCAGCCTGGTCTACAGAGTGAGTTCCAGGACAACCAGGGCTACACAGAGAAACCCTGTCTCAAGAAACTGGAAGGAAGAGAGGAAGGGAGAAAGAAAGCTGTCCTGTTACTTCCAGGTGTGCGCTGGGGATACTTGCATATATACACAAACAATAAAACCAAGTACATTTTAAAAATTAAAATTAAGAGGGAAATAAAAGTGAACATTTATCTTATCTTTCTAAAGTTTTGTTTTTATTTTTTGAGATAAGTTTCTCTTAAAGCCCTGGCTGTCCTTGAACTTACAACGCTTCTCATCTCCGTTAAATGTAGGAGTTACAGGCATAAGCGACCATGCTCAGCTCCAAGAGTAAACCTTCTAAAAGGGAGCGTCTACAAACCACAACACTAAGAGCAGCTTCTGTATGGAACAGCAGATACTGTCCAATAGCTTGCCATGGCACTATACTCATCAGGGTGAGGCCTGTGCAGAGCTATGAGGTATGGCAGGGTTTGCGCAGGGCAGCAGGGCTTTTCCCGCTTATTTTATGAGGTGCCCAAGGGCCAGTCTACGGGAGCAACTAAAAGCACTCCACCCATTTTTATTTTGACTTCTACCGTCCTGAAAATTAGCAGACTAAAACAATTATGTCCGGGTTCCATTAAGCCCCGCCAGTCCAGGGGAGACTGCTTTTACTGCATCCCATCAGTCTGAAATGGGGGATGGGGTAGGGACAGGACTAGAAGGAACTCCGGAAGGTCTTTGCTAACGGCAGCTCTGCAGAGCGGACTTTGAGACCAGGCCATTCTGAGGCAATGAGTGATTTGTCTAAGATCACCAGCCGGTGACAACACTGAGCTGGGCTGTCTCCTCTGTGTGGCGCTGCTTCGCGGGTCAGCAGCTCTGTCCCCACAGGCCGTTACCTTGCCACAACCTCAACTTCTAACACTCTCCACTTTTTCAGTCACTCTTTCCTTCTGGTCTGGAAGCCCATCTTTTCCCCACAGACTCAACACTCCAAATAAATGGAAGAGTCACAAACAAACAAACAAACAAACTTAAGCACGAAGACCAAATAAAAATGAGAATGAGATGGACCAAAAGGCAAGCCACTGAAAAAGAAAGGAAATGGAAACGAGCGTGTGACAAATGTTCAGTCGACTAGCAACTAAGGAAAGGCAAGTAGGCCAGGGCAATGCAATCTGTAATCTGTAATCCCAACAGGCAAGGCTGCTGCATTCAAGGCCGGCCTAGGCCACGGAGTGTGTGACCGTCACACTGAAAAAAGTGAGTACATACATATTAAGTCAGCTGCACTTACTGTGTCAGAAAACCTTAAAGGGTAATGTTCAGTCATTGTGGCACGAGGCAAGCCCTGTGCACTCACACCACAGGCAGACTGTCCTGCTTGAGTTCCTATCTTGACTTCCTTCAGTGAGGGGCCACGATGTGGAAGTGTAAGGAAATAAACCCTTTTCTTCCCATCTTGCTTTTGGTCATGGTGTTTCATCACAGCAATAGTCGCCTTAACTGAAACAAGGTTTGAATGGAAAAAGCACCTTTATCTACTGAGCTGCCTCACCAGCCCTTTTTACCTATTATTCTGAGACTTATTCTCAATAGCTGTCCAGGCTGGCCCCGTGCACATTTTGTAGCTTAGGACTGCCTTGAACTTGCTGTCATTTGCCTCAGTGTCTAGAGGAGTTAGGAATGCAAACCTACATTGCCAAGCCTAGCTTGACACAAGGCATTAAAGATTTACTAAGATGGACACACTGGTAGACTAGTCTTGCAGTCTCAGCACTTGGGAGGTGAGGCAGGAAAATCAGGAGTTCAAGGCCAGCCTGGGCTACATGAGGCCCAGTCTCAATTTTTTATTATTGTTATTGAAAGTAGTAAATTTTTATTAGTAGTATTGCTGCTAAGTGGCAGCAAAGAAGACAGAGACAGGGCAATAGAGAGAAACCATAGGCTATTATATCCAGACAGGCAGGCTCAAGTTTCAAACATTAAAAGGTTATATGAGGTTAGGGTTCAGCTAGGTGGTCAAGAGCTTGCCAGGTACACTCAAGACCCTAGTCTTGATCTCCAGCATTTCCTCACTCAGATAAAGTTATAGAAATATAAGATGTAAGTACCTCAAGATGATTAACTTATCAGTAAAGAAATGGAACAAAACTGGCAGGATTTCTGTGTACATAACGGAGTAGTTTGAAGAATTATAAAGTGGTCCATATCGCAAGCTCCGCTACAGAATATGCAAAGGCTCCACTCCTGTTATCAGAAGTACAAAATGTTGGATATTCGCTGGTTCTTGCACTTCTTTTGTATCACACCTCATGGGCTGTCATGCATACCAGGCTGGCCTCAAGCTCGACATGTGGCTGAGGATGCCCTTGAACTTCTGACCACACCCTGCAGGGACTGCAGCCAGGTATTCCATGCCCAGATTTAGGTTTTTGGTTACTTTTGAATATTTAATAAACCATTTATTTGCAAATAAGTTACACATGTATACCAAACCTCAGAAACATTTAGACACTAGTCAACCACACTACACAAACTGAAATGCAGTATTGAGGGAGCTTCACTGAGCTGAAGGCTGACTAATGCTTCGTTTCCTACCTGGATGTTGCAGGTGCTGCATGGTGTGGGGAGGGGCCGAATTTGAAGCCCTCCAGCCAGCAACATGCTGTTAGCACAAAACTATCCTTTGTTTACTCTAAACGTAGGTGCACACGGCTTTAGTTTCTACACGTCAGCATGTAAAAATACAGGGCCTTTACAAGGAAAAGATTCCTGTTAGAGTCGGGAGGTTGTCTGCATGGTTGGAGAAATAGTTAACAGACTACGCATGCTTTAAAATGAGTTCTCTTTGTCCATGCTCTGGGTTAATCTTTCTTAATTGACTGTTCTCAGCCTAGCATAAGTGCAGGCCTGAAGCCGTCAGGAACCATCCTAAACCTAAGAAGGTGCTTCCAAGGGTCCTGGAAATTTCAACTTGGGGCAAACAGTTGATCTCCTGTCTCGCACAGTGTATGACAAAAAGGCTGCAAAATAAGGGGGTTTTGTTTTTGTTTGTTTGTTTTATTGAGACAGGGTTTCTGTATGGCTGTCCTGGAACTTCCTTTATAGACTAGGCTGGCCTTGAACTCACAGAGATCTGTTTTGCTTCTGCCTCCTGAGTGCTGGGACTAAAGGCCATTGGCACCCAGCAAGGAACGTGTTTTTACTTATATAGTACCAGATAAACAACTCACACCTTATAAAGAAATTGTGTGTGCAGGATGTGGGAGGTGCCGAGGGGCACCTGTGCAGATCAGAGAGCAGCTTCAAGAAACAAGTTCTCTCTGCACACCCTCCGCCCTGCGGTGCCGAGACTGCAGCCGCCGCCACACCCAGTTTAGCGTTTGGTTCTTTTTTCTTTCTTTCCTTCCTTCCTTCTTCCTTCCTTCCTTCCTTCCTTCCTTCCTTCCTTCCTTCCTTCCTTCCTTCCTTCCTTCCTTCCTTCCTTTCATTTTGTGTGTATAAGCACCCTGCTTGGATGTAAGTGCACGTGTGTGCCTGGTGCCCAGAGGCCAGGATGGGGCAATGGAGGCCCTGGAACTGGAGTCTCAGACAGTTGTGAGCTGCTGTGGATGCTCCTCTGTGTGAGCATTCTTAAGCACCGAGCCATCTCTTCAGCTTTTCGGTTCCTTTTAAGACAGGGTTTCCTCAGCTAGCACAGGCTGGCCCTGAACTCATGTATAGCTCAGGCTTACCTCAAACTCCTAGTGATCCTTCTGCCTCAGCTCTCCAACTGTGATTACAGTCTTGCAACCCAGGAAAAGGCAAGAGGATCATGAGTTCCAAGCCAGCCTGAACCATCCTGCAAGCCTCTGACTCAGTGGTCCTCAACCTTCCCAATGCTGTCACTCTTTAACACAGTTCCTCATGCTGTGAACTTCCCCCCAACTGCTTCATAAGTGTAACTTTACTACTGTTATGAATTATAATGTAAATACGTGTGTTTTCTGGTAGTCTTAGGTGACCCCTATGAAAGGCTCATTCAACAAAAGGGTCGTGACCCACAGATTGAGAACCATTGCTTTAATCCCAGCAAAAGGGGGCAAAGGCAGGAGGTTCTCTGGGTTCAAGGCCAGCCTGGTCTACAGAGTGAGTTCTAGGCTAATAAGGGCTACACAGAGAAACCCTGTCCCCAAAACAAACAAACAAACAAATTCTAAAGGAATTTGTAATTCTAAAGGAAAACCATAAGGATGTAAAATTTCATGCCACTACACTAATTAGGGTTTTATAAGTGGACAGGCGCACCTACTAAACTTTTAAAAATGAACTCTTATTTGGGCGTATGCGTCTGTGTGAGTTTATGCTCTATGCGTGCGGACACTCTCCAAGGGTAGCGGAGGGCATCAGACCCTCTGCAGCTTGTGTCACACCCTGCGTGGATGCTGGGACTAGAACAGCTCCTGAAAATGTTTTAAAGTGACAAGAAATCATTTGACACGCTGGCAAATACATTGTTGGGTGAGCCCTCCTTCCTTGAATGGAGCAATAATTTAACTCTCAGGGACTGGAGAGATGGCTCAGTGGTTAAGAGCACTTACGCTCTTCCAGAGGATCCAGGATCTGTTCCCAATCCGCACATCAGGCAGCTTGAAACCTCCCTGTAGTCCAGGAAACCTGATGCTTCTGGCCTGTGTGGGCACCTGTATTCATATGCATACATATACACATAAAAATAAAAGGAGGCCCAGACTTTCACCACCAGCCACAGAATAAACCTCTGAAAAGAACCATTTACCAAAGATGCTCAACTGCCCAACAATAAAGCAGAAGCGACCCAAAGCCACTACTTTGTTACTGAAAACCTTGAGAGCATGTGTTACGTGATTAACCACACCCTGAAGTTACTGTGCACTCTGCAACAGAGTGCTTTATCTTCCTGTGAAAAGCTCAGCTAAAGACCCCAAGATGCCTAAAGATCTGTCTCTTCTTGTATAAGTTCTCTTATAGACAAAGTTAAGCATTTGCTATCTGTAGAATGGACACCATTCCGTTTAAGTGAAAGTGATCTATCGAGTCATGAATTGCAATAAAGAGAGCATGGAAACTGGGCCGGGCTTGACATCTCCGCAGTGATGGCACTGGCCATCAAACCTGATGGCTTGTTCAGTCCTCAGGACCTACACTGTGGAAGACGATTCCCACAAGTTGTCCTCGGATAGTTAAAGGCATGCCACGGCATGTATTTGAACACACACACACACAAATACATTCAAGGGAGGAAGCATAATATAAAACTAAAACAAAGGGAAACTTGGAATCTAGTTTCACTTTCTACTTAAACAAGGACATTTTTTCCCAATATGTAGCAAATTGGTCATTTATAGCGAAGGTGCCTAGTGATCTCCCACAGTCAACATTTCTCTTGATGTGTGAGTATGTCTGATAAACCTTTGGCATAGAATTTTAACATTAACTATATCTTGATTACGGTTGGTTGATGTAAATTAAAATTGTACTTGAAAACATTCTAATAAGCATTTGTGGATATTCAAAATACATAATACATGCAAATAAGTCTGATGCCTTTACAAAACTTTCTATCAGAAGATACTTTGCAGAGTACAAAGAAGATGAGTCAAGCAATGTGGAAGAAATACTCTCACTAAGCGCCATGGCTCAAATCGTCAAACAAAACAACTACCGTGTGCACTACTAACCCAAAGCCGATCCTCTAAAAAGGAAAACAGTCCCACAAGAGGACCGCAGCATGTCCTCCCTTTGTATATTAAAGAGAGGGAATTGTGGTGCACACTTGCAATTCTAGCATATAGAGGGTGGAGGCAAGTGACTCAAGATTTCACGTCTAGCCTCTCCTACACAGCATGTGAAGCTAGCCTGAGCTCCATGAGACATAAACAATAACAAAAAGACTGCAGGAAAATGGAGACTGCAGGAAAATGAAGGCTACCATAAACATCTGGTCACCAGATCCTTAGGCTCCCCAAAGAATCCTCAAAGGCTCTGACCTTTTCTCCTAGCTGGCATAAGACAAGATACACTTTATAATCTGTGTGTGCATGTGCTGGGGATGGCCTAGGGCTCTCATACATGCTAAACTCACGGTCTACCGCTAAGCTACACCCAGAGTCAAAACAAGACATGTAAAGAGTTCCTAAGAGGTGAGGTGCCTCTGGTGTTAACACAATTGTGTTCATTCCTGAAGCTTTCTCTTCCTAGAATTATTAGGTTGAAACTTGGCTCCACCTTTAACTAAAGCGGGGACAAGGCCTGAATGTACCAAGTTAAACAAAGTTATACAATGAGGTAATTTTTACAAAATGGCACTACTCTGGTAATGTTGCCAACGTCCTGTCTCGGGCCAGAGACTGTGCATGTAGTTCAGGGACTACCTGTCAACACGGCTTCTGAGTGTCATACATCACAGTGAAGACAGCCCCACCAACTACTCACTGAATTGCCAGAGAATCAAACAGGCTCTAATCCCATTTTCCAAAGGCTACAGAATTGACTGATCAAAGGCAAGGCAAGAAATCCAGGTGGTAGAAGCACATGGCATCGGGAGTGTCTGGCTAGATGCCCCAGGGTTTGATACCTAACGCACTTGAGAGTGTTCCCGGGGAGGGTGCAGGGAGAGAGAAGAAATACCAAAACGATAACAGCAAATCATTTCACCAACACGGTAAGCTGCATCTGCAGTGTTGCTAACCCATTCAATCGTCCACCCTTAAAAGAGCAGGGCCTTTAGAATTTGAATCCACAAAAGAACTGCCATAAGAGCAATGACAAAAATGCCCCCCAATTTCCTAACAATTTAGTACCATATCATGTTATTCTACCAATGCATGTGCATGCTGACCTTTAAGAGGAGGCAGCCTTTTCCAGGCTGGCAAGAGGGCTCATCAGGTAAAAGGTGCTTGCCACAAAGCCTGACACTGTGAGTTCACTCTCCAGAGCCCAGGTGGCGGGAGAAAAGATCAGGTCCCACAGTTGTCTTCTGACCTACATCCAACATACGTGCCAATGCGTGTACACATGCACACAGTAAATAAAAGTTAAAACGTGAAGGAAAGAAGGAAGGAAAGAAAGAAAGCCTTTTCTAGGAAGGCAAGGTGAAAACAGTTGCTACACAGCCTGGTGAATGAAGTTTGATCCTCAAATCCCAAGGTTGAGAGAACCAGCTCCTATGAGCTGTTCTCTGACCAACACATGCCTGCCATGGCATTCGGCGCTGGTATTCACACACACACACACACACACAGAGTAATTTAAATATATGTTGACAGCCAGAGATGGTGGAGCATGCCCTTAATCTTAGCATTCAAGATGCAGGGGCAGTTGCAATGTCAGCCAGCCAGGAACGCTTTGAAGAAGCAGAAAGGAGGAAAAGAAGAAGAGAGGAAGAGAAAGGAAAAGAAGAAAAAGAAAAGTAGGAGGAGAAAAGTTTTCTGCCAACTTTATAGCGTTTTAAAGGTTGATACACAGGTACTCCGGAAGACAGACGGAAGACTAACTGGAATATGCAGTATGTGGTAGTGTGGGTAAAAAGCATCCCACTTACCCACTTTGGTGCAAAGGATGATCTCCCCTCCAAGGGCGCTGTCTTAAAAACTGATAATCTCAGAGCCTTTGGCTAACTTGTAAAGTCAACAGACCATTTGGGGTTAGGCAGATTTTTGAAAGCTGGAATTAGTTGCAAGACAATAGCAGGTCAGTATCTCTCACCAGGATCAGCTAAACTAATTGTTGTGAGCACCAATAAGGAGGCTAGGACGGGTGCCAGATGGTTCGCTCCTAGCACCCACAACTTCAGGCTTTGGTGTGTGTGGCCAGGGTGTACAGTTACCTAGTATTAATACCTCGAGCGGGCCATGGGTCCCAGCTCAAGTACATGATAGCGATTTGGGAAGGACACGCAAGTAGGAATTGCTATGTTAAGTCTTAAGCGGAGGTCATCTGGAGGAATGGAAGGGAGAAAAACTGGTCAGGAAACCGCCGCGGGGAAGAAGGAGAGAGCTGTTGGATTATCTCCCTGAGAGGGAGTTTTGACTTTTGATGGACTGCCACTTTCCCCCCATCCTGTCTGTGGGAGACCAGCGGCCGGAGCAGCCGAGGCTCAGCCCTGCGCGCGTCGCAGAAGGGAGGGCGGAGGGTGGGAGGCTCCTCCACCTCCGACCCCAAGGAGACTGCCTCCCGCTCCTGCCACCCCCGGCCTCAGCGCGGAGGGAGTGCGGGGCGCAGCCGGGGTCTCCGCGCACCCGCAGGCTGCGGAGGATGAGGGGAGAGGAGGCGCTTACCGGACTGGACGGCGGTGGGTGCTCGGCGGCGTGCGGTCCCGGCGCTCTGCCCAGCGCACCTGTCGCGACCCGGCTGCAGCACCTCCAGCTCCGCGGCCCCGCCCCGGCCCCGCCCCGGCCCCGCCCCCGCGCGGAGGCGCGCACGCCTCCCGCCTCCCGAGCGGCCTCGGGCCGAGCGTGCGTGCTCCCGGCCGGCCTTCGGGCGAGCGTGCGCGCTCCCGACCTTAGCGTCGTCCTAGCAGCGGGGGCGTGGCGAGACGCGTGGCGAGAGGCGTGGCTCCGGCGTCGGCCTCGAGCCCAGAGGTCGCACCTCCGGCTCATCCGGACTCCCTAAGCAGTTTGATCTGAGAGTCACACAGAAGTCTGGTCTAAGTCCAGCTTCAGGGAAGCTCCCGGTGCTGTCGGGGTTAAGTTTCACAAGAGCAAGAGGCCATGCCCGGTGCTGCAAAGAGCTGCCAGTGAGAGCTGGCTCGGACTAGCATGAAGTCACCTCCACTCAGTGGACCCGAGTTTCCTCATGGAAAGAGGTTGGAAGGAAGTAGGCGGTGTCCAGGTCTCCAAGAGCTGTGTTTGTTTGTTTTAAAGGTTTTCCTTTATCTTTTGGGACAGAGGCGTCTTATGACATAGCTGAGATTGGCCTCCAACTCACGGAGTAGTTGAGCATCGCTTTACGCTGATGGCTCAGGACTGCCTGTAACTGCCAGCCCGTGGGGTGACACCGGCCGGCCTCCATGAGCACCCGCACACACACAGGACGTACACTCACTAATCTTTTTCAAAAAGAGGAGACTGGCACCCTGAGTCCACCCTGGCGTCTGCAAGAGCCGGTTCTGGTTCTACGGGAGCTGTGGAGAGAGCGAGGAGGCGTGGCCTCTGGCCACCCAGCCCTCAGGGCTGGCACCTTTCCTCTGCTGAGGCCCTTTGATAGTGTCCTTTCCCGAGGTACAGTGAGGTATCAAATGAAAGGAATTCTGAAACTTTTCGTGTGAGTGTTAAGTGTGATAAGGGCTAGAGGTAGGAAGATTTGTACAACACTCCTAAAGCAGTCGCTGACGCAGGGTACAATGACACGTGGCCTTCATCCTGTCGCGGATGGTTGCCTTGAGGCCGTGCACAGCCTGTGTTAGAGTGAGACTGTCTAACACAAAACAACAACGAGAAAGCAAAAACCTACAAAAAGCAGTTGACGAACAAAGTCTAAGGAGATGAACAATTTCCCAGAACAGAGTATCTTCCGTCATCCAAATATCTGACCTACGCTGATTTCTAGATTAATGTGCTTAAGAAGAAAAACTTTAGGCAAATTAACTTTATGCAGACATTGAAAGCTTTTTTTTTTTTTAATAGGGATCAGCAGCTGCTCTAACAGCTTGGGAACTAAGCTGTATAAGCTGGACAGGCTGGACCAGGAAGTAACGATACTGGCTACGGGCTTCGCCTTATTTGATACGGTCACAAGGCAGCTCCCTAGTTACATAACCAATTGACTGGCTGGCTGGCTGTGAATGGCTGCCTCAATTCAGAATTAATCAGTTAGAAGGACTTTCTGGTATAAAAATAACCGTAGGCTAACAACCTGCTTATTTTGCTTTAACCCAGCAAGCATGAATAAATCTAAGGGATGAAAATATATCTTGGCGATAAAGTGCTGGTCTAGCATATGCAAGGCCCCAGACTCAATCCCTAACCTGTACACACCAGCACTCAACAGGCTAAGACCCACAGCCCTACATTCAGTAAGCTGGGAGTGGACCCCAGGGCCTCAGGTGTGCTAGAACCCAACATGAATGTTAAAGAGAATGTTAAAGAGTATATGATACCAATATGGGATCATACTTCTAATAAATTCATTCTGTTGCATATGGAATCCCCTAAATAAAAAGACCAGCCAGGTACAGTGGTATACACCTGTCATCCCGGCATTCTGGGAGGCAGGGGCAGGTGGATCTCTGTGACTTTGAGGCCAGCCTGGTCTACAAAGTGAGTCCAGGACAGTCAAGGCTACACAGAGAAACCCTGTCTTGAAAAAAAATCAAAAGAATAAAAGCAAACAAACAAAAAGAACAAGAACAAGCCAAGAAGGAATCCATTCGCCACTGAAAAAATTAAGAACTTTATCTTGTGTTGGGTTTTGGGTTTAAATCCTGTTTCAGCCATGTAGCTACAAGACCAACAGCTTAACTCCCAAAGGGTCTTTTTGAAATGTGGGCAGTAAACACCACAGGTGACTCACAGCTGCGGTGTTAGTGCTAAGTCATCAGGTGTTTAGGAGCTGGTTTTTAAGCACAACCGTTCTTAAGAACCGAATTTGGGGCCGATGAGACACTCAGCTGGTAAAAAAGTGCTCGCTATGCAAGCCCTACAACCTGAATGCCATCCTCAGAGCCTGTGGTGAAAGCAGAGCAGCAGCTGCTGCAGACTGTCGCCTGACCTCTTCACGTATGTGAAGTCCTTTCTGTACTGGTACACACACATATGCACACACCATGTGCACACATAACACACACACAGCATTTTTGTACTAGTATGCACACACACACACACACAGAGTTTTGGAATATCTGTTGTTAATATCTCCCCAAACTTTAGTGCAAGCTCTTTGCCAATGCTCATTTTCTGCCCATAGTAAGGCAATTTCAGCATCATTAATAAAAGGTACCACAGTGTCTGCTGGGCCTATTTCTGCTAATTGACGAAGTCTTATTTTTCCTTTCAGAAGCAATTTATACACCTTTTCTATATAGGTCTTTAATTTTTTTTTACCATGTTTATGTCCTTAAAATATCCATTCTAAGACACTACTTCTCTCTGCATAAGAATTCCCATGGGAGAATGAGCAGAAGGCAAAATAACCAGACTAGAATCCAGTTTAGGATCCAGGCGATCCACACGTGCTTCGTTACTTTCTTTTCTATCAGAGCCAGTTCTCTCACAGCCTCAGCTGATAATTCTTGGACTGTTTAAGTCCGTATCATCTTGTAAGGTTTGAAATAAATCACTCAGCTCTTGAGTAATTACTCCAGTTGTGGGTCTTAGCCAATAAATATCTCCCAACAGTTTAAATTATTTATTTATTTATTCTACATCCTGAATGCACCTTTCCGTCTTCTCCTCCCCACCCTCCTTCCCTCTCCCAACAATTTTTGAAAATCATTAAGAGTTTGTAATTGATCTCTCCTGATTTGTTCTTTCTGTGGTCAAATTTTCTGTGGACCTATGATCTATCCTACATAATTAATAGAATCTCCTCTTTGTATTTTTCAGGAGCAATTTGTAATACCCAGAAAGGCAAAATTCTCTTTACTTCATCAAACATTTTTTCCTAAGGTATCTATGTCTGAAACAACCAGCAAAATATCACCCATAGAATGGTAAGTTATAGATTGAGGAAACTGCTTGTGAATTACTGACACAAGGTAGAGCTGTTTACACATTCCTTATGGCAGGACCTTCCACTGGTACCTTTTAACAGGCTGAGCATTATTATAAGTAGGCAGCATGAAGGCAAATTTTTCTCTCTTGTTCTTGTAAAGGTATAGTAAAAAAAAAAAATCCGTCTTTAAATCATTCATTGTAACAGGCTAGGCCTTAGGTAATAAAGAAGGCAATGGGGCTCCAGCCTGTAAAGAGCCCGTTGGCTGGGTCCTCTTATTTATGGCTCTTAAATCTGTTAACATTCTCCAATTTCCAGATTTATTTTTAATAACAAACATAGGGGAATTTCAAGGCCTGGTAGATTCTTTAATGTGCTGAGCACTTGGCTGCTCCTGTACCCGCTGTTCCGGAGCCTGTGATTTTTCTTTTGTAATAGGCCGTTGATCCACCCATACAGGCTTGTCATTAGCCATTTTAAAGGTAGAGCAGTTGGTACATTTAAAAATCCAACATCTGTTGTGTCCTGCTTATGGACAACCTGGACAGTCTGTGATTGTTTTCAACAATACCCTTTAATATTTTTCTCAAAAGCATTCTTTATTTTGTGGTTTGTTTCTGAGATTGCAGATTAATCTGTTTTCCATTGCTGCAACAAATCACATCCCCATAAATTCATGGCTCTATTAGCCACAAATGGCTTTAATTTTCCTATTTATCCTTCTGGCCCTATGCACTTAAGCCACTTCACACTTTGTTTTACCTGAGATAAAGTTCCAATCCCTAGAAGATGAATATCTACCTCCAAAGAAGCCAATCTGGAGGCCAAGATTTTGGTGAAATGATTGTTACATCTGCTCCTGTATTTACCAAACCTTCAATTCCAATATCATTTATAAACACTTTTAGTTTTGCCTCAGGCCATCTATAGCAGCTGGCCAAAACACTTGTTTTTCTGCTCTTGAGTTTTCTGTTTTATCTTCTGAAGCTGCTGACTTTGATATCTGGGCTGTTATGTCTATATCGAGAGTAGTCTTGTTTATTTGCTTTGTGGATGAGTTTCTGCACTGTGACCTGAAATAGCTGACCTAAATTTGATATGGGGTCTGCAAAAGTCTCTCTAGGGCATTTCCCCACAAGTTACTGTGTTTGTCCTTTGTTGATCTGCGTTCATTAATCCAATGCCAACCTTTGCCATACCTTCTGCATATTCCGGAAGGCTCGGGTCTTTTTTCAGAAATAGCTTGGCTCTGCCTACAATTCCTTTTGAAATGACATTGCTTGCCACAACCAAAACATTTGACAGTTTGGCTTTTCTCAAAACCTTTAGAGATTACTTCTTCTATAAAAGTTGCATCATAAACGTGAGATCCGATATCAGCCGTATTTCTAATTTATTCACCTATTGGTGCTGATCTTGCCTTTAGAAGCCTAATCACCTTTTTGCCTTCAAAATTAGCATTTTAAAAATTCTGATTAATACTTGCCTAGCTTCTGAATCTGATACTCTCCTGTTTACAGCTAAAGTCAATCTGTTTTTTTTTTTAATCAGTGAATGCTTCCTTTGTATCTTGTATAATTTAAAAAAAAATGATCCAACCCTTTTTCTCATTTCTTCTACCTTGTCCCAAGCACTTAAAGCTGCTGTATGACACAGCGCCAAGCTGGTACGGTCACACTCAACCTGCATTCCCACCTCAGCATACTGACCTTCACCTTGCAACTCCTCTTGGAAATATTGATACCTCTAGCCCTATTTCTCTATTCTATCTCCTTAGCTTCTTCTTTTCACCATGATCACCTTTGTAACTGAAGACCAGCTTCTTCTTTTTTTCTTTTTCTTTTTTTTAAAGTAATTTATTTATTTATTTTTATATTAATCACAGGTTATATACTTTGTATCCCTGCCATAGCCCCCTCCTTCATTCCCTCCCACTCTCCCCATCCCTCCCTCATCTTCTCCCTGCCCCCCTCCAAGTCCCCTCTTCCATCTGACCCTAGCTTATCAGGTCTCTTCAGGGCTGGCTGCAATGTTCTCTTCTGGGATCTAGCTAGGCTGCTCCTCCCTGTGGG
>CM053752.1:3199556-3243745 GCA_028658305.1 Pachyuromys duprasi | reverse complement strand
CCTTGTTCCCCTTACTAGGGTCTCCAGTTGGATACTGAGCTACCATGGGCCACATCTGAGCAGGGGTTCTAGTTTATATTCATACATGGTCCTTGGTTGGAGAAAGTCTCATAGAAGACCCCTGTGCCCTGATCTATTTGGTTTTTTGTGGAGCTCTTGTCCTCGCCAAGTCTTACTAACTCCCCCTTTTTTCATATGATTCCCTGCACTCTGCCAAAGGTTTAGTTGTGAGTCTTAATATCTGCTCTGATACACTGCTAGGTAGAGTCTTTCAGAGGCCCTCTGTGGTGGGCTCCTGTCCTGTTGCTTGTTTTCTCCTACATTCAATGTCCATCCCGTTTGTCCATCTAACTGATGATTGATCACCCCACCCTGGGTCCTCCTTCTTGCTTATCTTCTCTAGGTGTATAGATTTCAGCATGTCCATCCTATCCTGTAGGTCTATATAAGTGAGTATATAGAGGACCAGCTTCTAATATTGCTTTTGCCATATCTTTCTAGTCTTGAGGGATTACTTTATTTTTGAGTCGCTCAACAATTTAATACCTGCTTCATGTGTGGTAAACATATATGAAACAATGGCTTGGCTTTTTAAAAAAAATTTTGTTTAGATGGCATTTCTACGGGATGCCATCTAAATTCTCCATAACCTTCGGGTGCCTGTCGTCTGCTGGTGTTTGTTGTGCAGTAGCCGGATAGGCTGAGGTTGGCTTTCTAACAGCTTCAGTTTCCTCATGCGGCAGCACAGCAGGCTCTTGTCCTAAGTCCTTTGACTTTGAGGATCATTTTTATTTATAAGTCTTTCTAAATTTTCTTCTTATCAATCCATTTAAAAATATTTTTCTGTTTCCTGTATCTCTAAAGATTTTTTCTTTGAGAGGGCATAGGAATCTGCTGTGGCTATTAAGAATAAAATATGAAATATCAGAATGGTAGTAATCATAATTGGCATTAAGCTAATCTCAGTTAAGTAATTTATCTTTTTATTTTCTGTTTCTATTTTTAAACCATCTAAGGTAGCACTATACAGGGTCCTAATGCCCTGGGTTATGGTATTTCCTATCCACAATCCATGTGGATTATTCTTTTTCAATTTTATCTAACTCTCTCTTTAAGGACTTCCTTGGTATTTTACCAAGTCTGATGACTTCTGAGCTTCTGCTGTTTCTACATGTCTGATTTCTGATTGTCCCATGGGCTTACTGCCTAGCATTTTTCTGCCTGATTTGTCTCTCCATGTACCTTTTGCAGCACCAAGCCTCTCTCCCTACCTCACTTTTCACGAATGTAGGCTTTCACCCGTGGGCACCCACTGGCAGCCGCCCTGCTCACAGGTAAGCGGAGGCTCCGCTGCTCGGTGCCCAGACCAGCCTACTGGAGAAGCCACGGCTTCTGTGCACTGGGACCTATTCCACCCACTGTGCCGCCAGCTCTTGGGCTCTGTCTTCCACTGAACTCTGGCTGCAGCCACTGTCTGCCTGCTTGCTTGTCCCCAGCCCACATGCCACCCTGGGCTGGGCTGCTGTATGCCCTCCCATGACTGCCAAGCTTCGAGCTTGCAGGCACTGGCCGGGAGCCACGCCCACCCATGCCCAGCATCGAACTGGTTTTGTTTTGACAGATGTGCTGGTCGGTATATGCCTTCATTGCCTGCACTCTGGAGACAGATGCAGGTGGATCTATGTGAATTCAAGGCCAATCTGTCTACACAGTGAGCTCCAAGCCAACTGAGGCTGTTCATGAGACCGTATCTCAGAACAGCAAACAACAAATCCAAGTTCTTAGCTGGCGAGAAGACTCTGTGGAAAAGGTGCTTGCTACCAAGCGCGGTGCCTGGGTTCCGTCCCTGGAACCTCATGGTAGAAGGAAAGGGTCAGTTCCCGAAAGCTGTCCTCTGATTTCCACACACTCGCTGTGGCACAATCAGTCCAAGAAGGTGACGCTTGGAAGGGTTATTAGACTTCACCATTTGTTACAAGAGATAACTCATAACTTTTTAATTAGTATGTAAGCTAAACAAAAATACTGATGTCATCATAGGCCTATCGGCTTGCAAAGGGAGCAACAGAATTAAGAGGAAAATGTGGACAGAGGTAGCTTTTCAGACTCACAAGTACCACAGGATCAGAACATATTGTCTGCTTTTACAGTGTGGCTTTAGCCTTCTCTGGCTGCCCCGGGAGGGTGATGCTCTTGACTCCGTCATAACTTAGAGGGAAACTCTCACACAGTTACTGGAGCTTTTGGGCTTCTGCAGACAGAGGAGAACACCCCAGATTCCTGAGCCAGAGCCGCCTAGGTGGCAGCAACCTTGACTTGCAGATGGACTGGTCCAGCTTCGAGAGGTGTCTTACATGGCATCTATACCATAAATCCCAAGGTAAGCTGGGAGCATCTGCCGGTGGTGGCTAGTGCCGTGCTGCTAGCACCGTCTCCTCCAGGAACAGCAGCTGCCACTGCGTTGGCTCCTGTGGCTGGCTGTTTCACCGTGGGACCTTTACTAACCCAATCCAAACAGCCTTCCTGGAGCCACGGCTTCTGGTGGAGACTGAGTCCAGGGCTGGCCCCCGGCTCCTCACAGAAGTGTCATATGTCAGCTACCTACTATATTTCTTCCAGGCTGTGTGGACATTGCCACGCTGTGCAAGGGCAGCGGCTCAGTGGATCTGGTGTGGTAGGTGCTTGCTCAAGATAGCAGATGTGTGGTGCCATCTCTTGTGAGCACCCACAGGGAGTCATGGCTGATCTCTACTTCTACAGAGATCCTGAAGAGCAATCCGATGCTAGAAAGGCTGTGACCAAGGAGGGATGTCAGAGCAAATAGACACTGGCTCGGAAGTTTACTGCTGCTCAGCTGGCGGCAGTCCAGCTGCAAGGCATGTGGGTGGCCCCTGCGAGGTCCCTGAGTGAGGGCCTGATCAGCCTCTGAGGACTAGGCAGTGATACAGGGTCGGAACAATGTAGTCATAAACTCTTCTGCAGACACTGAAGCAAAATGGAAAGAAGGATGGAAAATAAACAGTCTGCAAATATTGAAAAAAAATGTGGCTTTAGTAGTGAATATCCAAGCCAGGCATGGCTCAAAGCCAGTAATCCCAACACCCAGGAGACAGAGTAGGAGCATCATCGGCCATTTTGGCACGTGAGTTTTAGGTACCCTTGGGCTATATGAGACCCTGTCTCAATCAAACAACCAAACCAAATATTTGAAATTTAATGAGACGTGAACTTTATATTTGTTCTAATGGTGCTTGTATAATAACTGGTAATACCGAAGTGGGTGTGTAACAAGCTCCAGACCTTAGCACAACTGACACCATATTAGTGGCACCATTCTGACCTTAAACCCCAAACACAGCTTGGGGAGTGCTCTTGGCAGCAGCAGTGGTACGACTTTAATCCCAGCACTCAGGAGGAGAGGTAGGCAGGTATCTGAGTTTGAAGCCTGATCTACAAAAGAGTTCCAGGACAGCCAGGGCTACACAGAGAAAGCTTGTCTTGAAAAAAAAATGAAACAAACAAACAAACAAAAACAAAAAACCTAGCACATAGACCTCCCGAAACGGGAACAATGACCTAATCCATCAAAGGCCAGGTCCACAGTTCCAGGATCCAGGAAAGTCCCTAAATGTACCAACCTTGCTTTTTGGCGTCTGCACTTTGCTTTTCACTAACTTAATGCTGACTACAGTGTGTCAACCAGGATGTGGTTTTTGCGCATCAAAGACAGAACTGAAGATTGGGCTGCATGGCTTGGGAAAGCTCCCTCTGCCGTGGCTGGCAAGAGAAGCTTTCTATTCAACTTTAGGAGTGTCCATGTGATAGTCTCTGGCAGACTTACAGCTACAAGTTTTAAAGAAAGTTTTTCTAAGCCAGACATGAAGACACATGCCTCGAATTCCAGCTCTTGAGCCAGGCGGTGATAGCGCATGAACTTCATCCCAGTTCTCTGGAAGGAAAGGCAGGTAGCCAGCCTGGTCTACAGAGCAGGTTCCAGGACAGCCCAGGCTCCTGTAGCAAAATTACAGTTAAGAAATAGCAACCAAACAATTTCAAGGTTGGGGGTCACCACACAGGAAGAACTGTACTAAAGAGTTGCAGCGTTTAGGAAGGTTGAGAATGCTGATCTGCTATACAGGGAGTTCCAGACCCCAAGTCATACAACAGCAACAGAATAACAAAGTGTAATCCGAGAAGCATTTGCTAGCAAAGAGAAACCTGACAACTATCCACAGTGCCTGAGACTGTCCCTTTGGGTGGCAGCTTACACTAGAACCCGTCCCAGCAAGTAGCTGGCCTCCTGGCCTGGAACTAGGTGGGCAAGGTAGTCACTGAAAAGTTCACCAGGAAACTACTGTCATGATGACAGAAAGCATGAGATGGGCAATGTCTGCATCACCCAGAACTTGGGGAAACTGAGCCCAGCTCCAAGGACTTGTGTAAGACTGCCCGGTGCAGCGTCACGGCGGTGGCCTGGTTCCCTGCTTGTCCTGCTGTGACTTCTGCAGAATCTGTACTCAGTGCAGCGTTGGACGTGGTATTGATCACATCGTCAGCACTGGTTGGCTCGTGTGCCTCTCAGATCCAGGGATGCTTTGCTGCATCCGGTGGGTAATTTCTACAAGAACCTGCAGTTCCACGGTAGCTTGGGGGCGTACCCTGAAGTGGAGGAACCGCACGATTCTTCCCTGGGAAGAAACAGAAGGGTCACCTCAAGTGTAGACGGCTTAAATGTGGGGTTTGCTTTGATTGGTGAAGAGAGAGAAAAAAAAGCCAATGAAGTGAGCCCAGGGGTCTAACGCATGTGGAAAGGTCACCCTGGGGGCTGGCACAGCTCAGATGTGTCCTGTCACGTGCTGCAGATGCGCTCTCAGCTCTGCCAGCAGCTCGAGCCATCCTTGCCCACAGGATCTGCCTGAGCCAGCTCTTCCTAGAATACACACTGCTGCCTCTGTCACCAACTCAGCTCTACGAGAGAGCGAAAGGAAGGGAACACCGCCCCAAGACCGCGGCGTTCAGTGGTCTCGGCCGAGGCCACACTCAGTGGGGATCTGTGTCCCTCCTGCTTAGCCACACGATGCTCTAGAAAGGTACTACCTCCTTCCAGGTCTCTCTGCTTCTGTTTGCCCCCTTGGCAGGAGGACTCAACAATGCTCGGATTGCCCAGGAAAGCTTTGAGTCTCCATGTGTGCTGAGACTGCCTGTCCATAGAGCAACCATCTCAACTGCTTTCAGGAGGCAAGCAGCGGCCTCTGGTCCTTAAGTAAACTGTGTTAGAGTACACTTCTTCCTCCTCCTCCTCTTCCTCTTCCTCTTCCTCCTCCTCCTCCTTGATTTTTGCCTCTGTGTCACCCTCCCTGTCCTGGAACTCTCTCTGTAGACCAAGCTGGCCTCCAACTCCAATTCACCTGCTTCTGCCTCTCAAGTGTTGAGGTTAAAGGTAAGGGCCACCATGCCTGGCTGTTTTTATCTACTGAGGTGATTTTTGTTTTGTTTTGTTTTGGAGTGGGGTCAGTTACTATGAAGCTCTGGCTGTCCTGTAACTCCGTCTGTAGACCAGGCTGGCCTTGAACTCACAAAGATCTGCCTGTGATCAAAAGTCACTACTGGGATCAAAGGTGTGCGCCAGGCTTTTGTTGTTATTCTTTGAGGTCACAGTTTTCAAGTAGAAAGTTCTAGCATGGACATTCATCGTCAAAGATAACTTTAGGCAAAAGGCTTCTGTATAATGACATAATGGAAATGCTTGTGAACATTTGGGTGAAGCCCTGTGTAGCCATGCACTTCAGAAAGAACCTTAGGGAAGTCATCATACTGGCTGGGGATGTGGTTGGGATTGTAGAACACATGCCTCCCGTGAACATCACATGCGCAAACATGAAGACCCAGCAGGCGCAGTCACACACACTGGTGCACGGCTGTTAGATCAGTGCCAGGAGGTGGACGGCCGGGGAAAGGGAGGTGGTACTGGACTTCTGCCGCGTAGAGCGTGGAGCGGGATCTCGTCATCAGACTTAGCCGTGGGTGTCTTTGCACACTGAGGCATGCCTTGAACCCTCGCTCAGTTATTCTACTTTAAACAACAACCACAACTTTAGTTGAGCCTAGATGGTCACCAGGAACATCACTTTTTGGAGACATTAGACACACAGAGGCAGTGCAGCTTTGTCGTCCTTCTGCTGCACTTCCCTGACACTCCTGGTTCAAGCAGCACGCTGGTCGCCTCCCTGCCCACTGCCCTCCCACAGGGTGCTCAGTGAGCATGTTTCCCCAGTTGTGGTCCCAAATGGGAATCTGTCCTCTCCTGCCAATCCTGTCCCTCTGTCACTGCAGAGCCGCCTCCTCAGCCCCGTGACCTGTGGGAACTGGCTGTGCAGTGTATGACCGTGGAATAAGAAGGGAAGACACAGAGGGACCAGAGTGGAAATCTCTGCTCGGCAGGAGTGCTTTATGGATGAAGATGAAGCTATAGCAACGGAGAAGACAACAGGCAGACAGGAAAACGCCGCTTCAGATGCAGTCAGCCAGCGTCTCCTCACACTGCCGCTTGCTCCGTCCCTCGCCAGGAAGATCTGCTCCTTCAGTTCACATTCTTTAATTTCATGCTCTAGGCTTCCACCGGGGCTGTTAATCCCCCTAAAATACCCATCTACAGTTTCAGTGGGAGAGCGCTTGCCTCGCATGTGTTTGTTTGTCTTGTTTTTGAGGCAGGGTTTCTCTGTGTAGCCCTGGCTGGTCTAGACTATCTTTGTCTAGGCCAGGCAAGCCTCAAACTCACTGAGGTCCGCTGCCTCTGCCTCCCAGAGTGCTGGGATTACTTCGGTGTCTGTTGGTTTGTCTGTCTTGTTTTTTGAGACAGGGTTTCTCTGTGTAGCCCTGGCTGTCCTGGGCTAGCTCTGTAGACCAGGCTGGCCTCAAACCCACAGCCCAGGTTAAAGTTGTACAGGACTGCACCTGCTTGCTTTGGGTAGATCCCCACACTGAAAGCAGAAAAGGTACCTGCAGTGATGTCACATCCCCAGCTTCATTTGGGAAACAAGCATGGGGAAGGGGGAGGTCGCAGGGCTGAAGAGGCAGCTCTGTAGTCAGGAGCACAGGCTGTTCTTGCACAGGACTGGGGTTCAAGTCCCAGCTCCACACAGCGGTTCACAATCGCCTGTAACTCCAGTCTTCGGGGATTGATGCCCTCCTATGGCCTCTGTGGGACACATGTGGTGCACAGACACAAATGCAGGCAAAATACACAGCTATGCACAACTGCACACACATACACAGCCACAGACACACACATCCCCATAATTAAAAATCCTTCTACCCAAAGAGAGAGCGACAAACGAGGATCCCTGTGTGCCTGAGAACAATTTCAGAAAGGAATAACGGGTGACACACTTGCCCTGAATGAGGGATTCCATTCCACAAGCCAGTGTGCTGGGCAGAGCACAGTCGGGGAGGGCCAGGAGCCAAGGGCTCCCTCTGTCCACGGTGACATCTGCTCGGAAGGCACAGAGCCCTCTGAACATGAGCCAAATTCACCTCCCCTTAGTCCCAGCACCGCACAAAGACTCTGCCTGCCCCTTCTGCAGTGCAGTGGAGGCCGACACCTGAGACAGGCTTAGAGAAACCCCGACTTAAAACACAAAACCGAAGAGAGCCTAGAAAGTCCATATGGAAGAAACTTCTGGAGCTCGCTCTGCAGACCAGGCTGGCCTCAAACTCAGAGATCCGCCTGCCTCTGCCTCCGGAGCCTTTTTTTGATTGGTGATTGATGGATTGCTGGATCGATCTATTGGCGAGCAGGCACCTTACTGAGGAGGGAGGCAGCCGCTCCCTGCAGTCTGGGACTGAAGAACAAGTTGCCTGACATTTGTCTGAAGCCCAGTTTATCTGGTTTTCCCTTTTAGACTCTCATCTTAGACATCTTTCTCACAAAAACTTTTGCCATGTCTTACAGTCTTACTTGGAGCTGTGTCACCCACATCATTAATTTTTGGCGTGAGGTGTGTGGGGAGTTCAATGTCTCCGTGGAGACAGCCAACTATTCCAGCATCGTTTGTTGGCAGCTGTTCTTGTGTCCACTGGATTACATTGGCTTCTTTGTTGGAAATTAAGTGTTTGTGTGGGTTCTTCTTTCTAAAAATTTAAATTTTATTCTCTGCTCGTTGGTATAAAGGTGTCAGAATTCATGGAACTGGAGTTATAGACAGTTGTGAGCTGCCATGTGGGTGCTGGGAATTGAACCCAGGACCTTTGGAAGAGCAGCCAGTGCTCTCAACCACTGAGCCGTCTCTCCAGCCCCCATTTGTGTGGGTTCTATTTTTGGACATTCTGATCTATTGATATGTCTACCATAACCTTTTAAAAGAATTTTTATTTTATTGTGTGTGTGTGTGTGTGTATGTGTGTGTGTGTGCCACACCATGGGTGGAGGTCTGAGGACAACTTTTCTTAACTTTTACCCCCTTGAGACAGGGCCTGTCATTATGTTTCCTCTGTGCTTCTTACTCCAGGCTTCCCCGAGTGTCCCACTCATCCTATCTCAGCCCCCATTTCCCTGTAGGAATGCTGGGCTTACAGTGCCTCCACACCCCTCCCCTCCCCTCCCCGACTTCCATGGGTTCCAGGGATCAAGTCAGGCAGTCGGGCGTACACAGGAACACCTTATGACAACCTCTTTGGTGAGAAGATTACAAAAAAACAAACCTCTCTGGAGCGATCCTTGGTTATTATGAAAAACAACCAAATTCCTCATGCGTGAACAGTTTGCACTCTTCCCAAATAGTTACCCTAACTAGAGGGACACAGGTGTACTAAAGGTAATTTCTAGAACTGAAAGTTTTCCTTGTAATGAAGTTTTGTGAAGAGAAGGAATTAGCTGGGCTTTGTTGTTGCTTTCAGGGTTTTGAGACATGTCTTCCGCACATAGCCCAGGCTGTCCTGGAGCTCACAGTGGAGACCAGACTGTCTTCATCTGCACAGTGAGCCTGAGGCCAGCCTGGGCTACAGAAAGGCAGTCTCAAAATGACAAGAAAAAGAATTAGGCATTCTCTGCTCTCAGTTTTGTTTTCCCAGAATATGGAAATAAAATTACTTATGTGGAAACCTTTAGAAACAACTCAAACTATGTTCTATTAAAGAGCAAAACCACTTGAAAATGTCAAGGCTTGAGAATAAATCCTGTTCTTTGCAAACAACTGCCACATAAATACCACAAATCAAGGAAGGGGATTTCCTGACTCCTGCTTCCAAGCAGTTCCAATCAATGAAAGTGGAAGATAGCATCCTTTGGAACAAGCTCACTGCTGGCAATATTTCCATGCGTCCTTTCCCTCTGCTAGGACCTTGTTTTTAAATTAATTGAAATGATCCTCTTGCCTCCACGCCCAGCTTTCTGTTTAGAATTTTAAATACACACACACATACAAGTCCTTGAGCAGATGACAAACCTTTGGGATTTTGTTGGATTCTCAAAGTGCTGAGTAGTGAATTGTTTGAGGCTAAGCTCGCCGTTCTATGGTAGGGATGGTATTATATCAGGGAGTTGATTCGTTGCTGAGAAGGCAGCAGACCTCCAAGCCTACACTAGACACCCCAGCCTACACTAGAAACCCAGGCCTACACTAGACATCAGGCCTATACTAGACATTCAGGCCTACACTCTCACACTGGGGAAAGGTGTGCAGGCATGGGGTCAGAGGCTGCTTGCACCCCATATTTCTATCATTTGCATGTACATAATACACTTCCATCATATTCACCTCCTCGTCCCATCTTCAACTTCCTCCTACCCCATCTGAATTCCTTTCTAACAGCTATGGATAATTTTTGCTTGTCTGTCTATATATTTATCTACCTACCTATTTATTTTTTTAGTGTTTTTATATTTTATTCTTTTTATTTATTTTCATATTAATCACAGGTTATGTACTTTGTATCCCAGCCATAGCCCCCTCTCTCATTCCTTTCCAATCCCCCCATCCCTCCCTCATCTCCTCCCTGCCCCTTTCCAAGTCCACTGATAGGGGAGGACCTCCTCCCCTTCCATCTGACCCTAGCTTATCAGGTCTCTTCAGGACTGGCTACAATGTTACCTATTTATTTTTGAGGCAGAGTCTTACTATGTAGCCCCTGCTGGCCTGGAACTCACTGTGTAGACCAGGCTGCCCAAGAACGCACAACCACTAGCCAGCCACTGCCTCTTAAGTTCTGGGGTTAAAGGTGTGCGCCACCATGCACAATCCTTTTGGATTTCCTAACCATGAATAGTGAGGCAAGTTTCTTGGCGTGGCTCAGCCATAGCCTCTTCCTCGAAGTAACAATGCTTCAGAATCATGATGCCGATTAACTCAAGGGCCACTGAGCCTACCGTCAGTAATTTCAGGTTTCCCCTCCTTCACCCACGCCGAGCTTCCCCAAGGCAAAGAGCATGACCCACAGCAGAATCTGATCTGCCAGTCCTTCCTCGTTCTTTTCAGTGAGAGACCGACAAATGTCTGCCGAGTCCTGGGGAACAGGAGAACACCTGAGCTCAAGGACTGGCCTCCAGGATAAGAAACTAGTTCAGCAGGAAGGGCGTACCGTCAGCCCCTCAAGGATCGCATGCTCAGGGTGTCCAATCTCATCTCACATGTTTAATACCTCAAATGTCACTCGGTCGGGGAAGCCTCTCTAGGGAGCACTGGGAGAACAGTGTGCGGCTGTGGGGGAAGGCTGACCTGAGAACACCTTTCAGTCTTTCTCTAGCCCTCTTTGTCCTCCTGAAATTTAACTACGTCCTTTCTTACTGCAGCTTTTAAATTCAAAGACACTCACTGTTGGTGTCTGTCACCTTAAATTACCAGATTCTGGTCCTCCTTACCTCCCCACTCCCCCCACCTCGAGAAAGGGCCAGCCATGCTGCTGAGTTTAGGTCTTCTGATTCCTCTTCCGTGGCCTCAACACACCTGCCATCTCACAGTTAACTTGCTCCTTTGGATAAGGCAGAGAAAATGCCAACATGCACAGACCTCTTACCGGGAGTACTTCACATCCCCATCAGCAAGCAACAGATAACATGCTCAGATGTCTGAATGTACTTTGGGGACCACACAGAAAAACTTGTCAGTTTGTACTTTCAAGATATAGAGCAAAACATAAAATCATCTCCATGTGGCCAGTCACACACTGAAGTCGGCATCACCATCCTTCCGAGGAGCAAAGCAGAATGTGCTCTGTCGCCTGCTCACCCTCTCACAGCAAAAGCTGCGGACTCACCTTACATCCTGTTTTCAAGGAAGGCAGGCCATATTAGAACTCTAATTTTGGCTTTGTTTCCCATTTTGTTTTTGAGACAGGCTGGCCTTGAATACGCAGCTTCCAGCTCGCCAGTGCTGGGATTGAGGGCCTGGCTTCCTGCCCTAGAGTCTGAGCTCATCCTCCACCCCCACCCCCAAGTGCTTACTATTTAGTCTAGGCTGAAATGTGACCTCCACCTTCCTGGGCTTCTCAAATGTCAAGATTATAAAGGGTCTAGGACTGCAGGCGCGTGTAACCATACCTGGCTCAAAAGCTGTCTACCTACCTACCTACTGATCTATCTATCTCCATCCATCCATCCACCCATCTCCTTCCATTTATCCATCTATCATCTATCTATCTATCTATCTATCTATCTATCTATCTATCTATCTATCTATCTATCTATCTATCTATCTATCTATCTACCTATCTATCGGGATAGGGTCTCACTGTAGCCCTGGCTAACCTGGAACTTGCTATGTAGACCAGGCTAGCCTCAGACTCACATTGATCCACATACACTGTTGCCTCCTTCCAAGTGCTAGAATCAAAGGTTTGTGCCACCGCCCTGGCTTTCTGCTTCTTTTGATCATTTGTTCGAACCTGTACACCTAGCACAGCAAGTTTTTAGACGCTGTTATCCTGTCGTTCATGGTGGTGTAGGCACAGCCTCAGCGGAGAGAAAACCCGTAAACAAAAAATTATTCATAAAGAAAAACATTCTTGAGTTTTGGAATTTTATTGAAGCCATTGAAGATCTCTGTCAGGCATGTCTAGTCGGTAGCCCACAGGACACATGCATCCCAGGATAGCCGTGAATATGGCACAACACGTTTATAGACAATGGTAAATCCACGATCTATAGACGGACGCTCCTGAAAGCGTACTCGGGGATATGCTGTTTATGTATAGAAGGGCCTTGTTGGTGTTTCTTTTGTTTCTGGGGCCAGAAACAGATACCCACATGTAAGGGTTAACTTGGTTAACAAAAAGATGACATTTTGTTCTGAGTGTGACATCAATATCTATAATTTTGGCATCGAGGCATGGAGGCAGGAGATTCAGAAACTCAAAAACATCCAGCACTGCTAATTAGTGGACCCCTCTAAACAAAGACAAGAAACCTGAGGCCAAGCACAGAGAAGCATACTCCCGTAATCCTAGCACCTGGGAGGACAAGGCCAGAGGATTAGGAGTTCAGGGCTACCTAGACTACACGAAACCCCTTTTTAAAAATAATTAACATAATATTTAAAAAGTAAAGATAATAGTTCAGATTATTGCTTAGTAAGTTATTCAATAACAAGTGTTGGGAAATTTGGTTACTTACATAGAAAAATAATACAATCTTTATCTATAAATTCTAGCCAGACAGTGGTGGCACACACAACTTTGGTCCCAGCACTCAGAAGGCAGAGGCGGGCAGGTCTCTGAGTTCGAGGCCAGCCTGGTTTACAGAATGAGTTCCAGGTCAGCCAGGGCTACACAGAGAAACCCTGTCTTGAAAAACCAAATCAAACAAATGAACTCTTTATCCTCATGAATGCTGGAGTTAAAGACACTTACCTGTCCTCTTCCCTTTTTATCTTATGCCTCTCCTTCTCCCTCTCCTCTTCACAGTCATTTAAAAACACAAAAAAAGTTTTAGCTCATGAGCCATACAGAACAGGCCATGAGAGAGATTCGGGTTGCAGGTCAGAGATCATCAGCACACTCACCAAAACACGTGCCTGTTGCTGGACTGAGCTACGCCAGATCTGAATCATGAGCTGCTCATCGTAACCAGCAAAGCAGGCTGGTTATCTCGGCCATCGTTTTGTAGCTAAGTGAAACAAAGTCAGTCGGGATAACCAGGACCACAGTCTGTGCTGCTCACGCTTGGTGGTCCGGATTGAGAAACACCTGCATTAGTAAATCAAGGCCCTCTGGGCTCAACACCCTCTGGGTGTTAACAAAGAAGACTAAGTGGGAACTCCTGCGCGGAATTCGAGAGGCACTATCCCAGGCCAGAAGCCTGCTGAAACACTGCAGAGGAAAGAAAGAACCTGGCATCCTTTTCTCTTTCCTCACAAGCCTCCCACCTTTCCCCCAAAGTGCCCCCTCTGTGAAGGTCGGAAACCTTTGGAATTATGAACCAAAATAAATTCTAAAGTTGTTTTGTTACACATCTGCCACATATGCTTGCTAGGCATGGTGGGTCACATCTATAACCCTAGCACTCAAGAACCTGAGGCAGGAGGAACCAGGGAGTTCAAGGACAGCCTAGGCTACATGAGACCTGTCTAAAAAAAACAAGCAGCTCTGAGATACAGCCTAGTGGCAGAATACTTTGCTAGCATACATATGTAACAGGGCCCTGAGACCTTAGCACGACTGACTCCATGATGGACATATCATCCAGTCTGTAAAACTCAGCACATAGACAGCACCACTTGCCAGAACCAAAACAGAGGCCTAATCCATCAAAGTCCATAGTTCTGGGAACATCTCTAAATGTAATAACCTTGCTTTTTTGGGTTCTGTGGTTCTGCTTCTGGCTGACTGTTCTTGTTAACTCAAGTTTGTCAACCCAGAACATGTTTTTTGTGCTTGAACACTCATCCTGAGAAAGACTCAGAGCTACACTGGGATCCCGATCACCCAGTGTAGATGCCACCAGCAAATAAAGACTTTGTGTTTGTTTGTGTCTGAGCGGTCTTCTCTGGTGATTACCCCACAACAACATATGGCCCTGGATTCAGTCTCTCAAGATCTGTAAGAAGAAACAACAAAAAATTAAATTTGATGCTTTCGTCAAAACTAATGGTTCTAGCTCAAAGGTTGTGGTGCATGCCTTTAATCCCAGGCAGAGGCAAGTGGATCTCTGTGAAATCAAGGCCAGCTTGGTCTACAGAGTGAGTTCTATCTAGGACAGCCAAGGCTACATTGTGAGACTCTTGTCTCATAAATAAGTAAATAAATTTAAAAATAAATAGCATCCTCTTTATAGTACTCTTCCATAGCATACATGTTTGCTACCCAAAGTATTCTATCTTTGTAAATAAACTGGAAAAAGTAGAATAAAACTGTTTTAGTTACTGTATTGGTGATAGACATGAACACTGAAAGAACACCCTAGAAGCAAATCCACTGAACATAGATTTTTGGGACCCTGAGTCATGTCAGAGCCGCAGGCTGAAGTGAGCAAACACATCAAGCCTTGCCAAGGGCTTGGGAAGTGGTCAGCTGTCCTGCCCAGGACAAATTCTTAGGGGTCAGAGCTCTTCTGAAGGCAGACTGTCTGCCCCAGTCATTTGATCATGAGAGAAGCTTGCAACAGCGGAGCTCTGGTCCATGGACCTTTTCCCGTAGATGTGCTCTATGTATCTCCTTTCATTGCAGCATTTTTTATCATTACATGTTTTTAAAGGATGCACCTCAGGATGCTTGGTTGTTTTCCTCTTGGGATTTTGTGTAGTGGCTGGGTAGAAGTGGGTCATTTCCAAGGCAGACTTGTAAACCAGAGCTCCAGACCCAGCTCTCCCGAGAGTGCGCCTCTGCTAACCACATTTTTCTGTTTACTTTTTAAAACAGATCCTCTCTCTGAGGTGTGCATTCGCACGTGTGTATATATGTGTATGGGGGCCTTTTTGTGATTATTTGGCTTTTCCTTGAGACAGGATCTCACTAGTCCTGGCTCTTCTGGAACTCTCTCTGTAGACCAGGCTGGCCTTAAACTCACAGAGATTCGTAGTGGGAACTTTTGGCTATGTTACATAACTGTGTTTTTGTTGGAATCCCAAGTGTGGGATGCAAGGATGCTTTTGGTTTATTCGAGGCTGATAACAGCCCTGTGAGAGGGCCTGTGGTCTTTAGCAGCTGGAAACTGCCTCGTTGAGGGAGACGGGGTTGCCAGCTGAAAGGCATCCTTGGGTGGGCTCTGAGAAGGGATAAACAGGGGCACATTGAGGGAGAGAGAGATCATTTCCCTGCTTGCTGTTCCCTGGATAGCTAATCATTTGCACTGCCTATGATGATAAGACTTTTTCTCAGCAGGGTTCTGCAAAGTCTCCCCTGATCTGGGTGATTCTGGGTCTTATGAGGAGCATCACATAGCCTTCAGGGCAGATTACAGGCTGGGGCGGGGGGAGGGGGGGCTTCCCCAATAAGAAAAGAGCAGCCAGTGCTCTTAACCACTCAGTCAGCTCTGTACCTTAACTTATAATTGCATTTTTACCCAGGCACAGTGGTGCCTGCCTATGATCCCAGCCCTCAGGGAGGCAGAGGCAAGTGGATCTGAGTTCAAGGCCAGCCTGGTCTACAAAGAGAGGTCAGGACAGCCAGGGCTGCAAGGGGGGTGGGAGGGTAGTCTCTTGTGTCTTCCTGCTCCTTATTTCCATGTAGTACATGTTTTTTTCCCTAGATAGCCTGCTTTGTTGATTTGGGTCACCTTCCCAGGGGCACCTGAGACAAGGGTGTGTGCAAGGTGCTCTCTGGGAGTGCCCTAATCATGAGAGGAGGAAATGGACAGGGGCAGCAGCTGGTTAACATTTAACACCCAGTTCTCGAGGGCAAAAAACTTTGATCTGTAGCATGTGACTGATTTCTGTCTGTGAATCCTTGTGTCCATGTCTGCTTTCTCTGCCTGGCAGGAAGCAGCTTCCCCTAACACAGGCCTTGATGGGCTCAGCCACACAGAAAGGTCTAAATGAAACAACTTTTGGTCGCTGCAGTTGTGTAAGACAAGGCCCCTGCACCCCAGGCTGGCTGCAAAGTGGCCACGTCACTGGTGATGACCTTAGACTCCTTCTCAAGTGCTTAGATCGCAGAAACAGAGTGAGCCTTCAGAGATGTCTGTCTGCCAGGAAGGGCTCCTCACCCTCCATGGAAGCCACTATTGCCAGCACATCTTGAGGAAAGGGGTGACCTGGGGTGAGAGGGTTTCCTTTGCCTAAACGAACTAAATTCTCAGATATCAGCAACAAGCAGGATGTGTGCTTCAATCCTGAAGACCCCCGGGGACATGAGCATAGCCCTGTGGCTGGGTACCCTCATTTCCTGCTTTGGAACGGTGTCTGACATGCTTTCATCAAAATATATGGTTCTATCAAGGCATGGCGGCACACACCTTTAATCCCAGCACTCGGGGGGCAGAGGCTGGAGGATCTCCTATCAGTTTGGGATAGGATGGGTCTCTGTGAACCACGGCTACATAATGAGACTTTATCTCAGAAAAACCCAAAGAGAACTAAAACAAAATCCAGACTTATCATGGTTCATGTGTATGTATGTATGTGTACTTTACTTATTGTAATTTTAGATACTAAATTTTTTTCGTTACCATATTTTAATATATCAGATTTTTTTGAACCAGCTTTTTTCTTTTTAATAGTTTCCTGAGATTATAATTACATTATTTCCTTCTTCCTTTTTCTCCCTCCAAACCCCCCTTTTCAAACTCTTGGTCTCTTTTTTAGTTGTTTTATATATGTGTGTACACACTCATGCACACAGATACATACATTCAATCACACACACCACACAACACACACACACACTCCTAAATACATAAACAGAACCTGCTGCACGTATATACTGCTACTCATTTGTATGTTTTCAGGGCTGACCACTTGGCATTGGATAACAAATTGGTGCACTCTTCCCCAATCAACTTGTCGCAGATGAGTCTTAGGAGGACACAATGAAGGGCTTGCCGGTTTTCCTAGTTTTTTGTTTTGTTTTTTCAGCTCAAGGGCGCCATCTTCTGGTATCATGATGAGTAGCCATTTTTACAGTCAGTTTTCTTGTTTTAGGCTAGCCTTGTAGTCCTGAACTCCTGAGCCACCTGCCTCAATTCTGGGATCACAGATGTGCCCCAGCACACCAGCCTCCATTTCCCTCAGGTGTGTATGTGTGCATTTCAAGGTCACACTGTAGTCCCGGCTAACCTGGATCTCTCTGTGTAGTCCTGGCTGGCCCTCAACTCCTGTTATCCTTTTGCCTTAGGCGCTGGAGTGCCTAAGGAGTGTTTTCTTATAGCAATCCCCTTCTGATTTGTTTGTTGGCTTTTGGAGACAAGGTTTCTCTGTGTAGCCCTGGCTGTCCTGGACTCACTCTGTAGACCAGGCTGGCCTTGAGCTCAGAGATCTGCCTGCCTCTGCCTGGGATTAAAGGTGTGCGCCCCCCTGCCCCGCTGATTTTCGACTTACTGTCAGGAAGAGTCACTCTACTTGTCACACTTCCTCTTCCCACAGAGCTCTCAGGACGACCACCGCTGTCCTGTGAACTTTCCAACTCTGGTTTTTGCTCCCTGGGGCAACACACTGGGTTAGAGGCCAGTTCTGTGCTACTTCCACTGTGGGTTGGGACCTTCTTTCTGAGAGTGAACCACTGCTCACCGATGACCTCGATTCCCTGTTCTTTCAAGCTGTTTTGGTGGCCACCATCCCACTCTGATGCCCATTTCTGACCCACACAGTGGAAGAAGAGGAGAGATGACTCTCACTGGTTGCCCTCTGGCCTGTACCAGCACAGCATCACACACCTGTAATCAAAATTATCAACAGGAGCTGGGTGAGGTGGCACACGCCTGTGATCCCAGCACTTAGGGCAGAGGTAGGCAGATCTTTGAGTCCAAGGCCAGCCTGGTCTACAAAGCAAGTCCAGGACAGCCAGGGCTACACAGGCTGGCTTGGTACTTACTGAGAGGTTCAGGGTCACCTCAAACTCTAGGCAATCCTCTTGTCTCAGCCTCCTGGGACTATAGGTACAGCCACCCACCCAGTTATAGTTTTCTCTACAGTCTCTAAACATCCTGTGTGTTGTGTTTCATAAAACACACAAATGTTGGATCTAAAAAAAAAAAAAAGTTGAGAGTGGGGTGTGGTGGCCTATGCCTTTAATCCCAGCAGAGGCAGGCAGGTCTGAGCTCCCCGACACAGAGAAACTGTGAGGTCAGGAGCACCAACCACAAAGAAAAAGGCTGGAACAGTGGAGCACTCAGGACCAGTGAAGTGTGACCTCTGGAAGTCCTCTCTCCTCATAAAGCTGGGCTTCCCATCTTAGGGCTGTGCCATCTTCATAAGTTGAGGTCCATGTGCCCCAGCTTCCTCTCTGTTCTGTTGCTTTGTCTCTGTGTCTGTCTGATATTTGCTTTGGTTTTGAGGATTCAGCCATAGCCTTTGTACAAGCTTGGCAAATATTTATCTTTATCACAGCCTCCCAGCCCCAGTTCATTCATTCCTTATTTGTTGTCTGTTTGACCTGGAACTTGCTGAGCCAACTATGATGACCTCAAAGTCACAGAGACCCACCTGCCTGTATTTCCTGAATGCTGGGACTAAAGGCATTACACTACCATGCCCTCCTTTCCTTCTTTCCTTCCTCTTTCGTTTATTTTGGTTTTTGGTTTTTTGAGACAGGGTTTCTCTGTGTAGCCCTGGCTATCCTAGACCCACTTTGTAGATCAGGCTGGGCTCGAACTCACAGAGATCCACCTGCCTCTGCCTCCCAAGTGCTGGGATTAAAGGTGTGAAAGGTGTGTGCCACTGGCTAAAGTTTCATTAGCAACCAGATTTTATCATCCCTTGTACTTTCTTTAAAAAAGAAAAAATCTTGGCGGTGTGTTTTGAGTGAGTGTTTGAGGGGTCTACATGCTGACATACGAGGGCTGTGCATGAGTGTGTGAGGGTACATGTGCACATTGTGCCCACACACGTGGAGGCCTGGGTACATGTGCACATTGTGCCCACACACGTGGAGGCCTGGGTACATGTGCACATTATGCCCACACACGTGGAAGCCTGAGGTTGACAGTGGTGTCTTCCACAGGGCCAGGCCTCTCACTGAAGCTAGAGCAGATCCTGCTCTCTCTGGCCATCTCACTTGTGTGCAGGGACTGCAGGTGGCTGCCACAGCTGCCTGGCTTGTGCAAGGCTCTCCTGTGTGCGCAGCGAGTGCTGCGTCTTTCCCCAGCCCTGGTTTTTGTTATTATTTTGCTGCACGGTTTCCCTGTGTAACCCTGGCTGGCCTGGAACTCGCTGTGTTGGGACAGGCTGGCCTCAGCCTTCAGCAACACTCCGTACCTGTGTGATGCTGGATCACATGCGGCCACCACCAGGCAGCCACTTGTGCTCCTGCTGTCCTCCGGAATGATTTGGTAAGGGAGCAATTTGTTCCTTGAAGTCTTGGTAACCAAGTCACTCTAAAACCTTGTAAACCCAATGCTTCCTTTCTATGGGGAAGACCTTTAATTACTAAATTATTTATACCTTGCTGATACATAATTTTTCTGCCAATTTAGGTATTTTAAAATTTCCATAAACCATTCTCTTGATTGTTATTATTAGCCTCTAATTAAGCTTTATTAATTTTTCATCACTGGGGATTGAAAGCAGGGCCCCCGAATAAACTCAGCCATACTTTTCTAGCAGTGTGGGTTTTTTTTTTTTTCCTTCTAATCTCAACTCCTCAAGAGGTTGAGGCAGGAGGATGATAGTTTGCGACCAATCCCAGGAGCATACTGAAACCCATGTTGCCCTCTATGTGCAGTGCCCAGGGCTTTCCACATCCCTTTCATCTTGTCAGCCAATCATGTCTGTCTTTTCTTGATCAGCCCATTGGAGAAGCTGCAGTAAGCACCGGATAGTTAAATGCCCCAGTGCGAAGCAAAAGCCCAAGTTGACTCTAACGGTGGATTTTACAAATCGAGGTCTTGGCTAGAGAGATAGCTCAGTGATTATGAGTGAGGACTGCTCTTCCAGTAGGACTGCAGTTAAGTCCCATGGCGGGTGGTTCACAAGCCTGTAAGTCAGCCTCCAGGAGGGTCTCAGATCTCTGCTTCCATGTTCCCTGACACTCAGGGACACACAGACTCCCTCCTTTATGTATAGAAGGAGAGCAAGTGAGAGAGAGCAAGAGTGAGAGAGAGCAAGAGCGAGAGAGAGCAAGAGTGAGAGAGAGCAAGAGCGAGAGCTACAGAGCCAGAGAGGCAAATGGATAGACACACAGAAGAAAAGAAAACTCTTCAAATTCTGAGGTCTAAGGCCTGCATGCCTAGAATCTCAGTACTCAGCAGGCTTATGAGGGAGATTTACCATGAGTTCACACACACACACCCACCCACCCACCCACACACACACACACACACACACACACACACACACGTAAGGGCTAATGAGATGGCTCCTCGGTAAGGTGGAAAGACAGAAGCAGCTCCATCGAGATGCCCTGTGACCTCCACACGTGTGCTGTGGTATTCAGATACCCGTATGTACCCTGGGCACACATACACACACAGTCGATAGAATAAAAAGATTTAAAAGAAAGAGGGAGGAGGACTAAAATGCAGAGTGCTTGCCCAGCACGTGAAGCAGAGCGTTCAGTCTCCAACACTGAAATACAGAAATGAATACATAAGAAAAGGGTGGCGCCAGTGATCTGTCAATAACAGAAGGCTCTTGTTGCCGAGCCTGATAACCTGAGTTTGACCTTCAGGACCCACATGTTGCAAGAAAGAAGTTGTCCTTTGACTTACACACACACCCTGACACGTACACACCCACACAATAAATAAAGAGCTGAAGAGATGGCTCTGCCATCAAAAGAGCACTGGCTGCTCTTCCAGAGGACTTGGGTTTTCTTTCCAGCATCCATAACTCCAGTCCCAGGAAATCCAACACCCTCTCCTGGCCTCACTAGGCACTGTACACACAGTACACACATGGACAGGTGAGCAAAACAACCATACACATAAAACAAAAGTAATTATAAGTAAGTAAATACTTTCTTTTTAAAAAAGGACTGGGGTGAAGTTCAGTGATAGGATGTTTTTCTAGAGGTCTGGTTGAAGTTGCTGAGCAGCTCTGGATCTGCTCGGTGTCACACACACAAGATAGTCAGTAGACAGAGAAAAAGGAAGAGGGAAGGCTTGGTGCTGTCATACAAATATGATATTAGTATATAGAGCTGGAATTCAGGGGCAAAGGTCAGGGCCAAGGCTGAAATGTAAGTGAAATTGAGCAGCAGGTATGTGATATTTAAAGCTAGGAGCCTGGCTGAGACCATCAAGGCACTTACAGACAGGAGAAGACATTCCAGCTGTAAACTAACCCACTCCAGTATTTCAGGGAGGTCAGGAGGGATGATGAAAGAGACACAGAGCTGGCTGAGGACATAGCTCAGTGGGGACACAGCTGAGGACACAGCACTTGCAGCACAGCACAAGGACCCGTGACAAAGGTTGAGCATGGCCATGAAGGCCTGCAGCCCCACCACTCACTGGGAGGAGAGGTAGGAGGCTAGGGTGGGGGCTGGGAGTCTTCCCAGCATAAGGCTAATTTCAGTCACTGTCCGGCTCAAGGGAATGAGGAGGGGAGTGACAAAGCAGGACACAGAATGAAATCCTCCTCTGACCTCCACATGTGTACCTACAAATGTAACATGAGAGAGAGCGGGCGAGCAAATGGCCAGAAAGATAGAAAGCAAATCAAGAGAACACAGTGTTCTGGGAAAAAAATATTTCAAAGAAATTACTAGTTTTAAATGGGATTATAGCTAAAGTAACACAAGAACATTTTTTTTTTTAGTTTATTTTAGACAGTCTCATTCTAGTCCAGGGTGACTGAACTGTGTACACAAGGCCAGCCTCAAGCTTGCACTAAGCCTCCTGCTTTGCCTCCCAAATGCTGGGTGTGCACCACCACACCTGCCTGCAAACCGGAAGTTGCTCTTTGGTTTCAGCAGACACCATGAGGTGATTTGCTGATACTGGTTAATGGCAGAGCAAGGGCAAAGCCCAGGTGAGGGGTCCAGGAGATGGAATTAGAGGCAGTGAGTGCACACAGATTCTCTTTCTGTTGTTTTGCTTCAAGTTGGAAGGTCTTTCTCTGCAGCCTAGGCTGGTTGTAAGCTCCAGTTCCTCTACCCCAGCCTCCTGAGTTACAGACGTGTGCCGCCACACCCAGGACTCTACATTTTAGAGGAGTTTGTATTTACATTTATCTCTGTGATGTGAAGGAGAGCGAAAGGACAGCGCCTGACAAAGATTAAAAAGACATTTTATATTGTATAAACATAAAATATCAGATCTTTCATTCAATATAAAATATTTTTTATTCTTTGTTTGTTTTGACAGAGTCTTACAATGTAGCTCTAACTGGTTTGGAACTTTTTATGTAGACTAGGTTGGCCTTGATTTCATAAAGATCTGCCTGCCTCTACGTCCTGAGTGCTGTTATTAAAGATGTGTGCTACCATGCCAAGCTACATGAGGCTGTGTTTCAAAATGGACACCCAAAGTTGAGGCCTGTGGGAACTCTGGGGTGGTTGTGGGTAGAGAGACAGAGAATCACTTTGGATCTACCCTTGAACGGGAAAGAGAAGGTAGAGCAAGTGTACAAGTGTGAGTTGGACAGCTCACTGCAGAGGGAAGAGGAACACACGACCAGACAGATCAGCTGAGGCATCAGAAAAGCATGTGCGGGGAAGGACGTGGTCCCCAGTGAGGACCAGAAGACGGTTCCCCAGCATTCTCGTCAGTGCCGGCTGGATGTGGAGGCCCACCTGTCATCTCACACTAGACGCTAGAAAGGCTTCCTCAGGGTACGCACACGCGCATGTGCACACACGCGCGAGCACACACACAAGAGCAGCGGTAGGAGAGCATGACAGTCTATATCTCAGGAGGTGCAACAGTCAAATCAGGAGTTGAAGGCCAACCTAAGCTACATAGAAAGCTTGAGGCCAGCCTGGGCTACATGAGACTGGGCCTCAAAATAAGCAAATAAGGTGCATGTGAGCTGGAGAGATGCTTCAGCAGTTAAGGGCATCTGTTTCTCTTCCAGAGGACTTGAGTTCAGTTCCTGCCCCGTATCAGGTATCAGGCGGCCCACGACCCAAAGCCTGACTCTCCACGGACAGGGTCACTCACATGACACGCCCACATACATACTTAACCACTTGCACATATTAAAAACATTTAGAATGTTTCAGGGACCTGAGGAGCTGGCATTGCTGAAGTATTCACCGTGGAAGTCACTCGACCGCAGCTAAGATGCCCAGCACCCACATGAAAGCTGGGTGTGGCCAAACCAGTCTGTAATCACAGTGCTTGAGAGGCAGACACTCGCAGATCCCTGGAGCTCATGGACCAAACACACTAGTGAATCAGCATCTCTAGGGTCAGTGAGAGACTCTGTCTCAAAAGATAAGATGGAGAGTGCATGAAGAAAACAGCCAACCTTGACCCCTGTCCTCTGTGTGCACACACATGAACACACACATATGTACTTGTGCATGTCACATATGAGTACCTACAGTGCCCTCTCACCCTCATAAACACACATACACACACATTAAATAAGTAAAAATAAAGTTTGCTTCCAATGCAATAAGAAACCATTCAATCAGGTGATGATGGAGACAGTCTTACTGATTCTGGGAAACACAACAACATTTAGAAAAAGAAAACTGAAAATTAAATACAGAGTGAGTGTGTCAGAGAACCATGATATGTTTTTCAGGTGTCTTCTGAGGCCAGAAGGGGTTAATGATTATTGAAACTGAAACCAGTGAGCACATTCAAATGTTTTCCAGAGGCTGTCTTCAGGGCGCAGGCCTGCAGGAGACAGAGGAAACTATATTTAAGTTGGGCTGTGGTCAGCCACGCTGTCATGCAAAGCCAACTGGGAAAAGAGCAAGAGTTGAGAGGGGAAGGAAGGGATGGGTTATAATTACTGAGTGTAGAGTTCAAGCTGGGTTGCGAAGGAAGAATGCAGTATTGTAGCAAGGTTGTTCTGGGTTGGGGGGCATGAGCAGTGCCTAGAGGGAAGACTGGGTCACCAAGATCGAGAACACAGGAGTTGGGCTGCTGAGGTGCCCGTGGGTAAGAGCCTGGACCAGCATCCATCTCAGCACCTACAGTGGCTCACCTCCTCCTGTCCCTCCTGTCCCTCTGTGGATACCTGCATTCACATGCACATCCCTCACACACATACACACACAATTCAGCCATTGCTTTTTATAGTGTGCAACTGTGCTGCTCTAAGTACGGATGCATTTTTCATCAGCTACCTCCCTTCTACCAAGCAGTACCTTCCGCCTCCAAGCCAGTTTTGGTCTGAAGTCTGTCTTCTGGTTTGCATTTTTCTTCCTCCCTCTGTCTGAACTTGTCCCATCATTTCAAGCATCTCCTGTACATGCGGGGTCCTTCCTGGGTGTGGCCTTTCCCTGAGCACATGTTCTACCGATGAGCTGTTGCTCCAGCCCTCTGCACAAATTTTCCACTCTGATGTTTATTCTGTCTTGTCTTGAGACAAGGAGCTTGCTTTGCCAAAAGGCCGGCCTTGAGCTGGGCAGATCCTGCCTCTCCCTCCCAGCGGGGGTTACAGGTTTGGGATCACGGGTGGGCATCACCACCCAACCCTTACTTGGTTCTTGCTTCTGATTCATTACCAATATTTTCATTCATTCCTTTGGGGATACTTACATGGCTTGTGTTCTAGCCATGCTTGTCATCTAGAATATGTTATTCATCTTGTGGACTTTATAGTTATTTTATTTTTTTACTCATGACATTTTCTCTCATGGGTATCTGTCAGGAGCCGGCAGTCGCCATTACAAGATGGCTCCGGTTTCCAGGTTCTTCGTGGACATGGCAGTGGTAAACAACTCGTGTGCGCATGTGCATAGCCCGCCAGGGGTTATGCTAATGAGGGTTTGAGACACGGACCAATCATGGAAGTACACGCCATCTTAAGTCCTATTTAAGCAGCGTCAGTCTGGAGGTCGGGGTCTTCCGCCTTTTTCGGCTAGCTGCACAGCTGAATAGCATGATGTATCCCCAATAAAGCGTGCTTCAGAAGAATCCTGTTGTAGCATCTTCCTTGCTGGGGAGGTGGGCGCAACAGGTATCAGCTATCTTGGTGGGAAACAGATGAAGATGGGAAGCCCAGAAGCTCTGGGGCTTACTTCTGACCAGCTAACAGTCAGATGAGAGTTACCCTGGCTGCTCCTAAGCATGCATTTGCTTTGCAGCACATAGAAAAGGGTTTAACGCAAAGTGTCTCCTCAGATAGAGTCCCATGTGTGAAGCCTGGCCATCCTTTGGTTCCACCAGAGCTTTCGCTGGCCTTTATTTTTTTGCTTTAGAGTCATTCTTTCTTCCCTTTTTATGTATATAGTGTCTGAATGTAGTATATGTCCGTGCACTTTGTGGAAGTGTGTGTGTTGTATGGGAACATGTGTATGCCAGTACACATGTCTGTGTGCACACATGAAGAGCAGAAAGAGATGTGCAGTGTTTTCCTCTGTCACTCTGCACCTTATTTTTGTGTCAATGTCTCTCACTGATCCCGAAACGCACTGTTTTGCTGGCCTGCTTGGTCAGTGGGCTCGTGGGTTCCCCCTTCCTCCACCCAGTCCCAATGTCAGAGGCTACAGTCACTCAAAGCAATGCTTGCCCTTCAAGTGGGTGCTGGGGATTTGAACTTAAGTCCTCTTGCTTTCTCGGCAAGCACTCTTACCCATGGAAGCACCTCCCAGCCCTATTTCTTACATGTTTAGATATGGATTTTGGGGGCATTGGCTATTGACTTCATGTCAGGGACCCATAATAATGTCCTTTTCATGACTCAGCCTATCCCAGAGCTTGGTGAAGCTGTGTTTCCTGTGATATCCAACAGAAATTATTTCTTCCCTTTAAGTTTTAATTTTTCATTCTTAGCTATACGAGTGTTTTGTCTGCAAGTTTGCATGTATGGTGTGAGGTTCCCTGGAACCTGGCATTTAGAGTGAGTTGTGAGTGGTGAGCCACCGTGTGTCTGCTGAGGACCGAACAGTTCTCAGCAAATAGACAGAGCAAACAGTACTTTGAACCACTGAGCCATGGCTCTAGCCACTGCCTAAACCCCTATCCCTATCCACCCCCCTCCAAAAAAGGCAGAGGCGGGCTAGAGAGGGTTAAGAGTCTACTGCTCTTGGGGAGGGTCTCACTCCATTCTCAGCTCTCACCCGGTGGCTCACTAAGCCCCCTGGCTGGCCCTGAACTTACTAAATAGACAAGAATGATGTTGAACCCCCTGCCCTCTTGCAGCTACCTCTGAAGTGCTAAGATTCCAGGCTCATGCACAATGCCTGGCTTTACACAATATTCTTAAGAGCTACAGGAAGCACAGAAAGCAAAGGGTAAACATGGCAGTTTATATCTACAGAAGATAGAAAATAGGTCTCGTGCCAAACACCGAAATCTGCTCTCTACATGCTTGTCTTTAGCTCTGCAGTCACTTGCGAATCTTCTTAGACCTGGGAACGAGACAAGTTAATCAATTACATTAGAATGATAATTATAGCACAAGCTGGTCTTAAATACATTCCTAGGACTAGAATGTGGGGTGTCATGTTGTAAGGGTAGAAAATTTTAACTTGGCCCTAACCATAGGAACTTATGTTTTCAAGAAACGCCCTTTTTTGTTCCTGGACTGAGAAGTGCAAACAGTCCCAACCATCCCCTAGTCACCACACCTGGGCACAGCCAATCACTGACCACCCCGTTAGAAAAATCCCTTACCCTTAGACCCCCTCCTGTTTTGAGGTTTTTGCCTTTATAAACTCTGTGATTCTGCTGCTCAGGGCTCTGCACCACCCCCTTGCGTGGGAACTGTGTGCAGAGCCCAGGCGCACTGGCTACTGAGTAAAGCCTCTTGCTGTTGCATCAAGCTCTTGACTTCGTTGGTTATTGGGGTCTGGCATCTATCCCGAGGAATGGAGGGTCTCCCCACCTTGGGGGTCAAACGTGTCATAGGGAAAATGAATGCAGAGTGCTTAAGATAAACCAGGAAAACCAAGACAGAATCCACAGCTGTTAAGGCACATTCAGAGGCCGACTCTCCAGGAGGGCCAGAGCTTGCTACGAGCTTATCTCTCATTGCAGATGTTATACCTAAAGCTGCTGTAAGGGTAGGAAATTTTAACTTGGCCCTAAACGCCCTTCTTTGTTCCTGGACTGAGAAGTGCAAACAGTCCCTAACTGTCCCCCTAGTCACCACACCTGGGCACAGCCAATCACTGACCGCCCCATTAGAAAAATCCCTTACCCCTAGACCCCCTCCTGTTTTGTGGTTTTTGCCTTTATAAACTGTGATTCTGCAGCTCAGGGCTCTGTACCACCCCCTTGCGTGGGAGCTGTGTGCAGAGTCCTGGCATGCTGGCTACTAGTAAACACCTCTTGCTGTTTGCATCAAGTTCTGTTTGTGAGTTATTGGGGTCTGGCGTCTATCCTGAGGAATGGAGGGTCTCCCCACCTCGGGAGTCCAACAAGATCTTGCCATGGAGAGACAAGGTAGCTCTGCTATGTGCATTTATACACACACTTTTTTATTTATTATTTAAGAAAACAATTTTTGAGACAGGGTTTCTCTGTGTAGCTGTGCTTGTCCTGGAACTTGCTCTGTAGACAAGGCTGATCTCAAACTCACAAAGTTTCATCTGCGATGCTTCTGCCTCCCCGGGTCTGGGATTAAAGGTGTGCACCGCCATCGCCCAGCCGACACAAATTCTTATAAATTCAACATGTACTTATACTACCAGTCCAGAATTCCCACTTATTCATCCTGAGCCTTAGTAGGAATTTCATATCAATTTAATGCATAGTTTCCAACACTTAGAAGCTCAAATGTCCTTCAGCCAGTGAATAAACAAACATACAGTCTAGGCATACAATGTTCTAACACCACTTAGTACACAAAAACTATACAAAGACTAATTAATTCATACAGTGATCCAAACAGATCTCATAGGAGTTATACTTCAATTCATTCAACCTTTTGGGAAAGGTAAAACTCCAGGGACAAGACAGGTAGTCAGGGGCTAGGTGGAATGCTTGCCTGGCATGCGTGCGGCCCTGGGGTTCCATCTCCAGCATTGCATAAACTGGGAATCCCAAATCTTAGGAGATGGAGGCGAGAAGATCAGGAGTTCAAGGCCAGCCTGAGCTGCACACTGAATCTGAGAACAGCTACATGGGGGCCTTGTCTAGGAACAGAAAGAGGAGGGGAAGGGAGAAGAGGAAAAGAGGCAGCTGAAGTTTCTGGACTGTTTAAATGGAAAGGCAGGCAGGTCTCACTGTCTGTCTTAGGTCAGGAGCTGGCTTATAGAAAGAAGTAAGGCAGATGTTACTCAAAATTTTGTGCATCTTGTCTCAAAGCACTTGAGCTGTTCCAGCTAGTTACTTTCTGAGGCTGTGATCAAAACACCTGAAGGGAAGACTACATGGAGGGTAAATCTTTTTCTGTTCATGGTTCTAGAAGGTTTGGTTTGTCACATCCAGGAAGGGGCAGCACAGCAGTGCAGCTCACACTGTGGTGAGCCAGAGAGGGGGTGACAAGGGATGCTGGGGTCACAATGAGAGGGCGAGTCCACCTGCAACTGGGCCGAGTCTTTCTGGAGACTGTGCCTCCATTCACTGCAGATGAGCCGCCAGCCACCGGTGGCATCCCAGGAGCGTGCAGTCCCGTCATGTCCAGCCGACCCCTTCTTTCCTGATGTGTGCTCCCCCCTTACCTCCTCTCTCTCTCATCATGTCCAGTGGACTCCTTTTCTTTATGTTTTAACACATATGTGTGCTCTCTCTATGCGCAGATACTTAGCATATATATGATTTGGCTTTGCTTCTTAAAGGTTTTTAATTGTGTGTGTGTGTACACATGTGGTGGCCAGAGAATGGTGATCAGGTGTCTTCTGTGACCACTCTTCTACTGTATTTTTTGATACAGGGCCTCTCACTGAACTTGGAGCTCATCAGTTCATTGGCTGCTTGGCCAATGAGCTCCAGGGAACTTCCTACCCCTTCATCTTCCCACCTAGTGCAGGGATTACAAATATGTGACACCATGCCAGCTTTTCTGCATGTGTGCTAGGGACCAAACCAGGAACCTTTTTTTTTTAAGGTAGGAATCCCCTTTATTCCTTATCAAAATAAGAGCAAATGTGGAACATACACCTTTTAGACAAGTAAGCCACATCTTTGAATATTTATCTCACTAGGACTCTGCAACATTCATATCTTGTCTTTCTAGTGAAAGAAACTAAGTTTTCACATCAGTCTTACTCAAATACCAGGATAACCGCACACACTTAGGTTTTTATGTTGATGTGGTAGGCAGTGTATCCAATGGCCCACCTCTCTAGCCTTTGTGTGCTTTTGAGGCAGGGTCTCACTGGGCAGCCACAGCTAACCTTACAATTTTGATCCTCCTGCCTCAGCTTGCTGGGTGTTGGGATAATAGGTGTATATTGTGGTACTGAGAGGTTCAAAGTTTAAAATTAGAGTCTTAGGGCAGCATGACTGAAGTCCTGGATAAAAGTTTAGACAAAGGACTGGGTTAATTAAGACATGTCCGGCCACTGCAGGGAGCAAGCAGGCTTGACCACATTCCTTCCTGCACTTAAGAGATATCTTTTCCTGGCAACCCACCCAGATGGTCTCTAGCTTGTGACCACAGGGTGTGCTAATTGCTCTTTCCTAGCAACAGTTAATCAGCACAATCCAGGCATTACTCATGATCAAATAGTCTCCAGACAGCTGGGCCAGAACCGTTTTATGGTCTTAGCGCCTAAAGTAGACCCCCTTACCCAAAGCTTGGAGCCCCTGCTTGCAGTTTGGGCCTTTAAAACCTTGTTTCCCCAGACCTCAGGGCCGCATTCCTCTCTGTTCCCACAGAGAGCTGGCAACCTGGGCTCAAGCTTGTATTGAATAAACCCTCATGTGTTTTGCAACAGACTCGACTCCTGGTGGTCTTTTGGGGTCTCACAATCTGGGCACAACAGTACATTTCTATATTGCATCCATTATTTGACTTATTGTTGTTTTGCTGTGCTGTAGATGGAACCCAAGGCCTAGGGCACACCAGTGAGTACTCTTCAGCATCATACTATAGAATGTTCTTTTCTTTCCCTGTCCTGAGTGTTGCACCCAGGGCCTGACATAGGCTGAGCAAGCTCTCTATCCCCAACTCCATTTTGTGTTTCCTCCAGCCAAGGACTTGCTATGGAGCCCAGGCCATAGTCCTGTCAATTCTCCTGCCTCAGCTTCCTGAACACTAGGCTTACAGAGTGACACCTGGCTTTAGAATGTTGTCTTATTTCATGGTGTCTACCATCTGAACACATTTATAAATCAGCATTGCTTCTGACTTCAGGACCTCAATTTCACAAGAAGAAACTATGCCTATGAACTACTCTAGTGGAAGAGGTTAAATTTTCGAAGTTTTAATTTTAAAACATTAAATAATTCTGTGCCCTGAAAGGAATGCTGCAAACTCCAAAATGCTTCCCTTTCCCTGGAAAATTTCCCATGGTTTAAATGGGAATCTGTTTCAACATGATTTAAAGATATGGACCCCCCCAGCAAGGTGATGCTCCCAGCATAACAGTTGACACTAACCAATGACATCTGTGGGCCTGTGAAGAGAAACACTGACCAATGCCGAATTTGTTTGGGCTATTTTGTGAGTCAAAACTCACCTCACCTCACCTCAGTCATTCCAGTCAAGTTAGGAAGATGTGAGCAAAGGCCCAGCGACCAGAGTACCCAAACCTTTACTCACCGTGACAGAAGGGAAGCGAGAGACTTTCTGAAGGTTGACTGGATATCCAGCTGCAGCAGTCTGGGGATATCTGGGTACCCGCCCAGCTGAGCCCACAGTTTCTTCAGGGACGTCTTTTCCGCTATCGGGTAGCTTGAAGTAGACAGCTCAGCATTCCAGATGGTCTCCGTTGGACCTTCTCTGTGGGGTCAGAGCCACCAGGCGAAGCATGAAGCCTAGGAGCTCCATGCTAGCCAGAACACACAAGTCCCATCTGCCTCTTCGCCACCCTGTTCTGTGCTGTCCTCCTGTGCCCCAGGGGAGCCTGGGCTGCAGTGTCCCCCATCCCGCTGGGGCCAGTGATACGGGAAAAGCAGAATTTGCTGATGTAATTATCAGAACATCTCTACAACCTACTCACCCAGTTGCATAATACCTTCTTAGCCTCACAAAGTACATAGGCCTGTACTCTGTGAATTCCAGGCCAACCAGGGCTACACAGTGAGACCCTGTATTCAAAACAAACAAAACCCCAAACAAGACAAAGCATCTTGCTGAATTAGCTATGGAAACAAACATATGCACACTCTCCTTGTACCATAGCCCAACTGTGAGGAAAGGAAAGCCCTGGGGTAGAACTGGAATGCTTTTAATTGGAAAACAAACAAACACTGGGTACCACTACTTACCAAAAGTTTAATATTGTTCTACTGTGTACCTGAATGCTTTGAGAAGGTTGGATTTCTTGTTGTCATCAATTAAAAACTCGAAGACTGGCCGTTGGAATTTGGTAAAATCAGGGATCTGGTTAAAGCCAGAAATCACAGGTATGGGCTGGCTGAGGTTTAGTTTAAATGCCTTTTCAAGCTAAAAACAAAGCCAACAACAACAAAAGCGAGTTAAGAGACATGGGGGGGGGGGACACTGTATCCTTTCTCAGTCTTTTGGTCACACCCACCACCACTGTGCCTCCTTATTCCTTCCAGAGGGTGAGGCCACTGAGACAGGATGACCGGAAACTGGCTGTCACGTCTGTAGCTCAGGCTGGCCTTGAACTTGCTGTCTGTTTGCTTCCCCTCTGTGATGGGGCCTCCTCCCTTTCCTGTTTTTTTCTTTAAGCCTTGATGCTTCCCCACCTGGATTCTGGCCCCCGACTCCAGAGCGGTGGTCCTCAGCCTTCCTAAGGCCGGAACCCTTTAAATACAGTTCCTCGTGCTGTGGTGACTTCATGACTGTAATTGTGCTACTGTTGTGCATTGTAGGGTAAATATCTGTGTTTTCCAGTAGTCTCGGGCAACTCCTGTGAAAAGGTCATTTGACTCCATTGAGCGGTTGTGAGAGCCAATGCTTTAGAACCCGACTAGCCTCTGAAATATCTGAGATGCTGTTCTTCCTGCTAGGCAACTTGTGTGACCGACACCCCATTTTGCGTACGACATCTATAAAGACCACATTTACTAAATCAAATATTGGAGGGTTTTCTTGTTTGTTTTGCAAAGAGCTCTAACATTTAAAATACAGTTGTTATGGAAAGTTCCAGATACTCTAGTCTGGTAAGGATCAGAAGTCTGCCTACTCAAAAGAAGCAAGTATGGAAATATTGCAAATTAATCAATTATTTTGTCTTTTTTTGGGGGGGGAGACAGGGTCTTGTTTTGATCAGGATCTGGTTAGAGCACAGGCTAACCTCTATGAATAAATGGTAATGAGCTGGGCAGTGGTGGCTCACGCCTTTAATCCCAGCACTTGGGAGGCAGAGACAGGTGGATCTCTGAAAATTTAGGACCAGCCTGGGCTACATAGTGAGTTCCAGTTCAGCCAAGGCTACAAAGAGAAACCCTGCCTCAAAAAAAAAAAATTAAAGAAAATTATCTAGACATTAAAATGTTTCTAGGACTCCAGCTTGTGGTATTTAATATTAGAACTGGGCTGGGTGTAGTGATGAATGCCTTTAATTCCAGCACTTGGGAGGCCAGCCTAGTCTACATAGCAAGTTCCAGGTTCAATAATAATAATAATAATAATAATAATAATAATAATAATAATATTTGTAAGAAACGTAACTTAAAAACCATTTTGTGTCACTCAAAAGCCCGTGGAACCCTGCAGCAGCAGTTTTGCCCAAGCAACTGGTCCCCGCTTGGTGAGATGTTTGCTTACCTTTTATATTAACATGATAGTGTAAGGAGGGTTTGTGTGAATAAACCTAGCATATTCGAAAGACTGATCTTGCGTGGGCACCCTGCTCGCCGAGGATACACCCACAGGCCGCACGCTCTGCACTGTCATCACAACTGCAGTGGTTAGAGCAGGAGAGGTGGCGCTTACATTTGCAGGCACCCACTGAGCATGCGCACATGTGCGACCTCGGAAACAGCCTCTAGCTCACAGCCCCAGGGTGACGGTACTCTACTCCCAGCTCTGAAACTTTTTAAAAAGGTCATTGTTACTTGCAAAAGCATGCTGGTACTGTCTCAGAAGGGACACCGCGGGGTGGATGTCAGAATTTACCAGGCTGTCTGTGTCGGGTATTGTGTAAGCAACTCTTAGGAACTTGTAAGATCGGGGTTTAAAACTGGCCTCTTAATGTTCTGGGGAAAGAGTAGCCAGCCATAACGAGGCAGAAGCCAGTTATGTGGCACACGCTTGTAATCCCAGCACTTGGGAAGCTGAGGCAGGAATACGGGTTGGGGTTCAAGATCAGCCTGGTTATATGGACAGAGCCTGCCAAACAACACTAGCAAAACAGAACCAGTGACTGAGGGGAGTGTCAGCTGACTGGGAAAGAAACAGTTAATGCTTTCTAAAGCATCTCCTGTTCCATCTTCAGAGAAGGACGCCTGCTCCAGCTGTGGGGTTATCTGACGTCTTGATGAGGTAGATTGAATGGCATCCCACTAAAGACACGTCATGTCCACCTGAATGGGTGAATGTGACCTTATTTGGCCAAAGATTTTGCAGATGTGATTAAGAGTCTTAAAATGAGAGTGTCCTGGACTAATTAGTGTGTAATGAATTTGCTGCCATTTGTCCTCAGTGTCGGAAGACAGAAGACACACTGGCCGTCTGAAGGCAGAGACTGCCTGCAAAGGGAAGCGGGTGGTGTCGGAGCCCCTGGAGCTGAGGTTACAGGCTGTCTGAGCTCTGGTCCTCGGCCAAAGCACTGCTTGATGCTACATGCCATCTCTCCAGCACTATAGCTACAGGAATGCCAACAGGGAGCTACATCGCCACAAGAGAGGCACGGAACCCGTCTCTTCCTGGACCTCTGGGACAGTGAGCCCTGGGACACTTCACTTTCATACAAAGAAGATAAGATGATTTCTTCCTTTTGGCAGTGTGGTAGAGGATTCTTAATTTATTGTTGTTGTCTGTATTTGACAGATGTTCAAGACAGGGAATTTACCCCATAGCTGAGGCTTCCCTGGAATTACCTATGTAGTCCAAGCAGGCCTCAAACAGTAATCCTTCTGCCTCAGCCTCGCAAGTGCTGGGATGACAGGCATGAGCACACCTGCCTGGTCGACACAGTATCTTCCAGGGCAGTCAGAGCTGCACAATGCAGAGGTCACATCTCCAACAAAAGCAAACCACCACCACATTTCTCTGTTCTGTGGCAGGCTGGGAAGGCGGTGAGGGAAGCAGTTACCTGGCTGAAGAAGCGCGCCATGGACCACAAACACTGCTGCCGCCTCTGCTCCAGACCCTTCTGTCTGTCCATCCAGACCGACATCACCTTCTTCTGATAGTCATCAATTCTGTTCAGCATGATGTACAGGTTCTGTGCCTCATACCCTTTCCCAGTGTTTTGGATGTCTTTTAATCGTTTGGTTATGTTGTTTCTTGGGGAAAAAAATCAAGACTTAGATCCATACAGTTCTCAAGCCCAATTTAACACACCTGACTTCTGTTCTTTTCATTCCTACCTCACTCTGAGTTAGTGGGAGGTATGACAGGTGTGGGAGACTTGTCTAATTTCCCTGTAAGAATACATTTCTTCCAGGCAGTGGTGGTGCACACCTTTAGTCCCAGCACTCAGGCAGGCAGAGGCAGGAAGATCTCTGTGAGTTTCGAGGCCAACCTGGTCTACAGACTGAGTTCCAGAACAGCCAGGGCTATACAGAGAACCTTGTCTTGAAGGAAAAAAAAAAAAGCCAAACAAAAGAATAGATTTCTAATCATCTATATTGCTTTCAAATTTTCATGAAACCTCTGATTTGTGTGTGTATGTGTGTGTGTGCTGTAATTAGTTTTGCTTGTTTTAATCCACCCTTCAGGAGGCTGAGCTAAAGGGAGTGGGTTCTAATATAATGCCAACCTGTGCTAAGTTCCAGGCCAGCCTGGGCTTCGAAATAAGACCCTGCCAAAAGTACAAACAAGAATAAAGATCATATTTGACACCTTCTTATGAAGCCTTTCTAAATTGTTGTTTTATTTATTATTCTTATTAGGGAGGTACACATGGTGGGAGGCAGGCAGGCATGGCACTGGAGCGGTAGCCGGGCATTTCCCATCCTGGTCCACAGGCATCAGGCAGAGGGAGAGAGACCGTGCCTGGCATGAGCCAACCCTGCAACCTCCCCAGTGACCCTCACACTCCCTGGCACCAAACACTCGGGCCTGGGAGCCGATGGTGGCTGCTCTCTTCAACCACCGCACTAGGCAACTGATCTACTATGGAGCTATATCCATGGCAACTACAAAAAAGATTTTATTTTATATGTATGAGTGTTTCAGCATGTATGTATGTGCACTGTGTGCATACCTGTGTGCAAACCAGGAGAGGGTACTGCATACCCTGGAACTGGAGTTCTAGGAGGTTGTAAGCCACTATGCCAATGCTGGGAACTGAACCCAGGGCCTTGTACATGCTATATATATATTCTACCACAGAGCTATGTCTCAGATCAACGTCATCACTATCGAGCTACTTAAAATAATTCATACATCAAACACTGAAACTGGATGTTTAAAAATTAGAAAGCCTTTGGGGATGGAGAGACGGCTCAGTGACTCAGAGCGGGCTCAATTCCCAGCACCACATGGTGGCTCACAACTGTCGGTACTTCCGGTTCCAGAGAATCCATTACCCACTTCTGACTTCCACAGGTACCGGGCATGCTTATGGTACACAGACATTATATATATGCATTATATATATGCAAAACTCATCATACATATAAAATTTTAAATTATATTTTTAGTAAAGATAATCAAGATTTTAGTGTTTTAATAACTACCAAATCCCATGCATCTATAACCCCAGCTGCTTTTGGGAAGACAGTTTTCAATTTTCTTCTGATTTGTTTTATTTGAAACAGGGTTTCTCTGTGTAGCCCTGGCTGTCTGGGACTCTCTGTAGACCAGGCTGGCTTCAAATGCAGAGATCCACCTGCCTCTGCCTCCCAAGTGCTGGGACTAAAGGTGTGCGCCACCACTGCTGGGCTCTGAGTTTTTAATTGTATTCGAGGGTCAGGTGAATACCTGTATTCAGGCATCTCACTCAGCAGGTAGGTCACCTTAGGGGCAAGGTTTACCTACTCAAAATCTGCTCTCATGTCAGCAATGAGGCCTCAGATATCACCCCAAACAATTATTTTCCTTACTCATAAATTTAAGGCATTTTGTTTGTTTAAGGCAAGATCTTACTGTGTAGACCAGGCTGGCCCCAAACTCTTGCCTCTAGAGTGCTGGGATCACATATGTGTGTTGCTTGTTAAGTGTCTACTCTTAGAAGCCTGGCTTGTGACAGTGAAGCTTTAAAATAAAAGAAAAAAAGCCAATAACAACAAAAGTGGTGGGGGGAGCAGAAAGAAGACAAGGACAAGAAGGGGTATAGCAACAGCTTTGAAGGGTGACTTATGTCTTATAATCACAGCACCTAACTTCAAAGAGTCTCAGCTACTTGGGAATCTAGAGCAGGAAGATGCAAGTTTGATGCTAGCCTGGGCAATTTAGTAAGACCCTGTCTCAAAATAGTAAAGAAGGGAGATGGCTCAGTGGCCAAGAGGCCACTTCCAGAGGACCTGGGTTGGATTCCCAGCACCCACAGGCAGCTCACAACCATTGGCTCCTCCAGTTCCAGAGGATCTGATGCCCTCTTCTGAGCTCTGTGGGCACCAGGCACACAGCAGCAGACTATTTTGCCCTCTGCAGGCTCTGAGAGGGGCTCTTTGCCAGCTGTAGATAGTTTAAATCTGAGGACTCCAGAGAAAGAATGCCAGCGCCCAGAGAGAGAAAGAGGACTCAATGGAAAGAATGCTGGTGCTTGCCCCTCCCCCTTGCTGTTGATGCAGTTTAATGAGAAGACCTTGGAGATCTCCTGAAATGATGACTGGACTTGCCTCAAGGAACCCAATGACCCTAGCCAGAAGGAAGCAGGTAGAGAGAATTCTGCCTCCTCTACCCATTAACCTTTCTCTTTTACCTGGTGTTGGAAAGGTTAGGGGTGGAGAAGGAAAGAGGCATTCAGAAACCAAAATAAAGTAGATTTTTTAAAATGCACTACAGCCTTATCTGGGTTTGATGACAGAAACTGTTGAAAGTATTCTCTAAGTATTGGGAGACAGAAGACTAGCGGGCATGACGGCGGTTATCCCAGAACTCAGAAGACCTGAGCAGGAAGGTTGCTATAAATTTAAAGCCAGCACGGACTACATAGTGAGTGTATGCTGCCCTGGAGTACATGAGACCCTGTCTCAACAACAACAAACAAGCAAAACAAAACAAAACCCTCAAAGAATTTATAGTAGAAGTACATTTATATCCCTTTATTGGAGGGAAGAGTGGGTTGGGTAGTGACCAAGTAACTAAACTGGAATAAAAATTGAGACCTAGGTCTCATAGTAGAGAGGTGTGAGGCAAAGATTTCTACAAAAGGCAAACAGACTGAGAACGGCTTGGTTTTGTTTTGAGACAAGGCTTTCTGGCTGGCCTGGACCTCACTGGGAGCTGGCTCCCAGTTCAGAGAAATCTACTGGATCCTTCTTCTCAAGTGCTGAGATTAAAGGTGCGCACCACCACACCAGACCCCTATTTTCTCTTCTTTCTTCTTTTCTTTTTCTTTCTTTCTCTCTCTCCTTTCTTTCTCTCTTTCCTCTTTCTTTTTCTCTTTCATCTTCCTCTTTCTCTTTCCTTTCTATTTGTTTGTTTCTTTCTATTTATTTTCTATTTGTTTGTCATGTGCTCCAGGATGGCCCCAAACTCACTAAATAGCTGACAACCCTGAATTCCTGCTCTTCCTCTAAAGTGTTTGTAATCACAGGTATAGACCACCATGCCTGGCTTTTTCTGATATTAAAAAATGAGGGACAACAATAAAACTGTTCTGGTAACACTGACTTTAACCTTCCATCAGCCACTTCAGAAATTGTATAGAGTGGATTACATGTCTGTAATCCTCCTCCCCGGGAGACCGAGGCTGGAAGGTTGAGAGTTGGAGGCCAGTCTGGGCTACAAAGTGAGTTTCAGGTCAATGTTGGTTTCAGGGTGAACCTTATCTCATTTATTTACTTTTTTTTTTCCAAGACAGGGATCCTCTATGTAGCCTTGGCTGTCCTGGACTGGTTTTGTAGACCAGGCTGCCCCTGCCTCTGCCTCCCCGAGCACTGGGATCACAGGTGTGCACCCGGCTGATCCTTATCTTAAAAAAGAACAAAAGAATAAGTAGATAAATCAGGCCAGATATGGCTGTGTATGCCTGTAATCTCAGTATTTATGGACAGAACACAGGTGGGTTCCCTGTGAACCTCGTGGGGAGTTTCAGTGAGAGATTCAGTCTCTAGAGAACAAGGTGGAGAGACATAGGAGGAAGACACCTGGCACCCTCTGTCCTCCAGCCTCCTTGTGGAACACTTACCCGTGGTCACCCCCCCCCCCCGCCAATCCCTCAGCTCTGCGTGCGCACGCACACACACATCTTCTGCCTTCAGCTCCCAAGTGGAATTACAAGCATGTGCTACCATGCCTGATTTCCTTTTATGGTCTTAGAACCTCCATCTTGCCCATCCTTAGGGAGGGGATATGTACAGCATGTGATCTGGGGCTGGAGAGATGGCTCAGTGGTTAAGAGCAGTTGCTAGTCTTCCAACAGACCTGGGTTTGACTCCCAGCACCCACACTTTAGCTCATAACTGACTATTGTAACCCCAATCTCAGAAGAGCCAACATTCTCTCTGAGCACAGGTATGCATACAAGCAAAATACCCATACATATAAAACAAAAATAATTTAAAAATTTAGAGAATATGATCTGATAAACATGAAAACTCTAGGCAAAAACATTAGGACTCTACCAGAAAGCAGTATATATAATAATTATATCTACCTGGCAAGCTGGATCAGCCTATAGGCAACATACTTGCGGGACAGATACCCCAGCCGAACTGTATTCGTATGAAGTAATTCAACTATGAGATTCCTTGCAAATGAGTAATACTCTGAAGGGAGTCCAGACGTTTGTGCAGCCTGATTTAATAAAACCAGGTTCCTCCTTTGAGCCTCCACATTAACGCAGTATCTGTCTTCAGGGTGCTGGTCAGGGAATGCAGACCCCATCATCTTGCCTCTCCTGGTATCAGAAACTGGGCTTAGGAACCAGGGCTTGTCTATAGGGGGAAGCCATGGTTTCTGGCCCCTTTCAGAAGCTAAGATCTGTGATGTCTGGAAGGGTTGAGTGGTGAGAGATGGTAGTGTTGCTATAGGCTTTTCCCTGGAAAGGGCTTTCTCATCAATAAGAGGGGACTGTGATCTGTGTATCCTAGAACCGATGATACAAGGCTGAAACTTTTCAAGTGGTTCTACATCAAAAGAATCTTGGAGTTCCTTAGTTTGTCTTGAAGTGTCATAAACCTTTGCTCTTTGGATCTTCTCAGTAGGGAAAGGAAGCTGAGAGACCGGCAAGCTCAGGGCACCACTTGGGAGAGCACCTGCCTGCTCAAGTTTTACAGGGGAAGCTCTGGGGCTTCTCTGAGCGACTGCAAAGGGGGAGCCATGCCTGGACCTCCCAGGAGCTGGGAGTTCCTCATCCACAGAAGAACACAGTGGGATGGGAGTGAGTATTAGGGGAGAGACTTCCGGCATGATCCATGAAGGGCCTTGTGCAGGGGTAGAGTGGGTCTGCCTGTAGGGAGTGTGTTTGCTGGTGGTAGGAGCCTGGAAGGGGAAGACACCAGAAACCAAAAACTCCTTTTGGGCATCAGAGCCTTCAGGAACAAAGAATTCTGGACTCTCTCTAGAGATGGGTGGGACCCTAGGTCCAGGAGATGGTCTGGGACCAAAGGGGATTTCTGATATTAGAGGTGGCCAAGTGTCTCCAGATCTGAGGAGCCACCTAGGACCAAGGGACGGCCTTGCAGTGGGAGGAGCCTCAGGTGTCAGATGATGTCTAATTGTAGGAGCGACTCGTGGTGCTGGGTGCTGTGCAGCAATGACTTGACCTCTGTCTTGGAGCATCTGTCTGTAGGTAGAGATCCGTGGTTCCTCAATCCTCCTAGAGTCAGAAAGAATCCTCAGGCCAAGGCCCATCGTAGGGGCAGGTGGGACCTGGGCAGGAGAAGGTGTTAATTTCTGCGGCGGAGGCAAATCCTTCCATTTTTGAGATAGCCTGTCAGAGGCAAGAGGAAGATGACGGGCCTGAAGTGGTTGATGCCCGGCGAATCCCAGTCTGTGCAGCTGGTCAGTGGTCATAATGTGTGAGCTATCTTCTGGTGTGGTTAAAATCCCCCACTTCCAGGCCAGGTCTGCAGTAAGCGCATCTTCTAGCGCTGCCACCTGCTCAGGGGTGAAGGTGATAGCTGCTGCCTGGGTTTGTTCTCTTGTGAAAGTGACCCCCAAGCCCTGGGCTTTCTCAAGAGTAATTGTGAATGTTAGTGTTTGCATGTGCTCTGGAACAAACTGGCCCAGCAATGATGGGGCCCTCCTGGATGTGCGGGTAGCCTGCAACGCCTGGACTTGCTCAAATGCCTGGGTCTGCCCTGGTGTGGGAGTGATTCCCAATGCCAAGTCCTGTTTTTGTGAATGTGGGACTCCAAACATCTGAGACTGTACAGTACTTAGGATCAAAGTTGTCTGGGTCTGTTTAGAAGTGGCTGCTGGTTTTTCAGTTTGAACAGACTTGTGGACAATAGGGGTTTTCAGGGGTTGAAAACGCTTGATGAGCCTTTTCCTTCGTGCTTCAGCCTGCTCATGAGTTAATAGAGCATCCAAACCCTGGGATCTCTGAGGAGGAAGAATACCCTGAGCCTGTCTCTGTGAAAGAGTAAGAGTGATGCCCAGGGCTTCAGCCTGCTCAGGAGTGAGCATAACCCCCAGAACGTGGGCCTGCTCAGGGGCCAGAAAGATTCTCTGTGCCTTGGCCTGCTCAGGAGTAAGTGTAACTCCCAGCGCCTGGGCCTGTTCAGGGGTCACAATTACCTTCTGTTCCTTGGCCTGCTCAGGGGTGAAAGCGATCCCCAGGGCCTGGGCCTGCTCAGGGGGCAAGCTTATCCATTCTTCCTTATCTGGGGTGGGAGTGATTCCCAAGGCTTCAGCCTGCTGAGGGGTAGGAACTATCCCCAGAGCCTGGGCCTGCTGAGGAGTGAGAGTGATCCCTAGGGCTTGGGCCTGCTGAGGGCTCAAACTGATCTTCTCTGCCTTGGCCTGCTCATGGGTGAGAGTGATCCCTAGGGTGTGGACCTGCAGAGGGGTGAGAGTGATCTTTGGTGTCTTGATTTGCTCAGGAGTAAGAGAGATGCCCAGAGCTTGGGCCTGCTGAGGGGTGAGAAATATCTTCTGTATGTGAGCCTGCTGAGGTGTGAGAGTGAGCCCCAGGGCCTGGGCCTGCTTGGGAGTAAGACTGATTTCCTGTGCTTGGACCTCTTCAGGTGTGGGAGTGCTCTGAAGAGCTTTGCTCTGAGAAGTAGAAACTATTTCCATGGCCTTGGCCTGCTTGGGAGTAAGACTGATTTTCTGTGCTTGGGCCTGCTCAGGTGTTCCAGTACTCTCAAGAACTTCAGTATGTTGGGTAGAAGCTATTTCCAGTGCCTTGACCTGCTCACGAGTAAGGCTGATTTTCTGTGCTTGGGACTCTTCAGGTATGCGAGTGCTCTCAAGATCTTCACTATGTTGGGTAGAAGCTTTTGCCAGGGGCTTGGCCTGATCAGGAGTAAGACTGACTTCCCGCTCAGGTCTTCGAGTGATCTTGACAGCTTCAGGCTGAGGGGTAGGAGCTATCCTCAGAGTGTGGGCCTGCTGAGGAGTGAGGGTGATCCCCAGAGCTTGGGCCTGCTGAGGGCTCAAACTGATCTTCTCTGTCTTGGCCTGCTCACGGGTGAGAGTGATCCCTAGGGCATGAGCCTGTAGAGGGGTGAGAGTGATCTTTGGTGTCTTGATTTGCTCAGGTGTAAGAATAATGTCCAGAGCTTGGGCCTGCTGAGGGGTGAGAAATATCTTCTGTATGTGAGCCTGCTGAGGTGTGAGAGTGAGCCCCAGGGCCTGGGCCTGCTGGGGAGTAAGACTGATTTCCTGTGCCTCTTCAGGTATGCGAGTACTTTCAAGATCTTCACTGTGTCGGGTAGAAGCTTTTGCCAGGGGCTTGGCCTGATCAGGAGTAAGACTGACTTCCCGCTCAGGTCTTCGAGTGATCTTGACAGCTTCAGGCTGAGGGGTAGGAGCTATCCTCAGAGTGTGGGCCTGCTGAGGAGTGAGAGTGATCCCCAGAGCTTGGGCCTGCTGAGGGCTCAAACTGATCTTCTGTGACTTAGCCTGTTCACGAGTAAGAGTGATCCCTAGGGCATGAGCCTGTAGAGGGGTGAGAGTGATCTTTGGTGTCTTGATTTGCTCAGGTGTAAGAGTAATGTCCAGAGCTTGGGCCTGCTGAGGGGTGAGAAATATCTTCTGTATGTGAGCCTGCTGAGGTGTGAGAGTGAGCCCCAGGGCCTGGGCCTGCTTGGGAGTAAGACTGATTTCCTGTGCTTGGGCCTCTTCAGGTATGCGAGTGCTCTCAATTGCTTTGCTCAGAGGGGTGGGAGCTATTTCCAGGGCCTTGGCCTGCACGGGAGTAAGACTGATTTTCTGTGTTTGGGCCTGCTCAGGTATGCGAGTGCTTTCAAGATCTTCACTGTGTCGGGTAGAAGCTTTTTCCAGGGCTTTGGCCTGCTCGGGAGTAAGACTGACTTCCCGCTCAGGTCTGTGAGTGATCTTGACCACTTCAGGCTGAGGGGTAGGAGCTATCCCCAGATCCCGGGCCTGCTGAGGAGTGAGGGTGATCCCCAGAGCTTGGGCCTGCTGAGGGCTCAAACTGATCTTCTGTACCTTGGCCTGTTCACGGGTGAGAGTGATCCCTAGGCTGTGGACCTGTGGAGGGGTGAGAGTGATCTTTGGTGTTTTGATTTGCTCAGGAGTAAGAGAGATGCCCAGAGCTTGGGCCTGCTGAGGGGTGAGAAATATCTTCTGTATGTGAGCCTGCTGAGGTGTGAGAGTGAGTCCCAGGGCCTGGGCCTGCTTGGGAGTAAGACTGATTTCCTGTGCTTGGACCTCTTCAGGTGTGAGAGTGCTCTCAAGATCTTCACTGTGTCGGGTAGAAGCTTTTTCCAGGGCTTTGGCCTGCTCGGCAGTAAGACTAGCTTCCCGCTCAGGTCTTCGAGTGATCTTGACCGCTTCGGGCTGAAGGGTAGGAGCTATCCCCAGAGCCCGGGCCTGCTGAGGCATGAGAGTGATCCCCAGAGCTTGGGCCTGCTGAGGGCTCAACCTTATCTTCTCTGTCTTGGCCTGCTCACGGGTGAGAGTGATCCCTAGGGCATGAGCCTGTAGAGGGGTGAGAGTGATCTTTGGTGTCTTGATTTGCTCAGGGGTAAGAGAGATGCCCAGAGCTTGGGCCTGCTGAGGGGTGAGAAATATCTTCTGTATGTGAGCCTGCTGAGGTGTGAGAGTGAGCCCCAGGGCCTGAGCCTGCTGGGGAGCAAGACTGATTTCCTGTGCCTCTTCAGGTATGCGAGTACTTTCAAGATCTTCACTGTGTCGGGTAGAAACTTTTTCCAGGGCCTTGGCCTGCTCTGGAGTAAGACTGACTTCCCGCTCAGGTCTTCGAGTGATCTTGACAGCTTCGGGCTGAAGGGTAGGAGCTATCCCCAGAGCCCGGGCCTGCTGAGGAGTGAGGGTGATCCCCAGAGCTTGGGCCTGCTGAGGGCTCAACCTGATCTTTTCTGCCTTGGCCTGTTCACGGGTGAGAGTCATCCCTAGGCTGTGGACCTGTGGAGGGGTGAGAGTGATCTTTGGTGTCTTGATTTGCTCAGGAGTAAGAGAGATGCCCAGAGCTTGGGCCTGCTGAGGGGTGAGAAATATCTTCTGTATGTGAGCCTGCTGAGGTGTGAGAGTGAG
>CM053752.1:3160011-3199056 GCA_028658305.1 Pachyuromys duprasi | reverse complement strand
GCCTGCTGAGGGGTCAGACTGATCCTCTCTGCTTTGGTTTGCTCAGGAGTGAGAGTGAGCCCCAGGGCCTGGGCCTGCTGAGGGGTCAGACTGATCCTCCCTGCTTCGGTTTGCTCAGGAGTGAGAGTGATGCCTAGGGCCTGGGCCTGCTGAGGGGTCAGACTGATCCTCCCTGCTTTGGTTTGCTCAGGAGTGAGAGTGAGCCCCAGGGCCTGGGCCTGAGGAGGGGTCAGACTGATTCTCTCTTCTTTGGTTTGCTCAGGAATAAGAGTGAGCCCCAGGGCCTGGGCCTGCTGAGGGGTCAGAATGATCCTCTCTGCTTTGGTTTGCTCAGGGGTGAGAGTGATGCCTAGGGCCTGGGCCTGCTGAGGGGTGAGAGTGATCCTTGGTCCCTTTTCTTGCTCAGGTATGGGAGGGATCCCTTGTTCCAGGGCCTGCTGGGGAGTAAGAAGTATGTCCTTTACTTGGACGTGCTCAAGGGGTAGAATTGGCCTCTGGGTAATCGTGACCTCAGATATCTGTAGTTGTTCTGTAGTTGTCAGGGGCATTTGCATTGCCTGGGGTTTTTCTGGTGTGAAAGACTCCTTTTGAGTATGTGTTAGCTCGGTGTGTAAGCGCTGCTCCTGCTCTGCTGTAAAAGCCGTCTGTAATTCTATAGCAGGTTTGTGAATAGGAGGCCCGTGAACCATCTCAGCATCAAATTTCTGTGCCTGCTCAGAGACAGGTATTGGGAAGGCCGTGGCCTGCTTTTCATCAGGGTGGCTTTCCATTTTGTCAGAATCCACTGGGAACAATTGTACCTTCGATTTCATGGTTTCCAAGACCACAGCACTTTGGCTTAACAAGTCTGATAGGTCTTTGTGCATCAACTCAGTCTTTGGTTGTTTTGGTTTGCTCGCCCTCAGCTTTTCATCCTCTTCGGCATCTCTCCCTGCCTTTAGGTCCTGAACCTGGCTCATGTCTTGTCTCCACTCTTCCTGCAGCCCTGTTTTCTCCCTTTCCGTCTGCTTTTGAAGTCTTTGGTCTTCCTTCCAGTGCTCTTCTTCCTGCCTCTGTTGCTCTTCTCCTTTGTCCTTGGAGTGTCTCTCCCTTCTCTTCTGCCTTTGAAGTCTTTGGTCTTCTTTCCCGTCCTCCTCTTCCTGCCTCTGTTGCCTTTCCCTTTTGTCCCTGTAGTATCTCTCCCTTCTCTTCTGCTTTTGAAGTCTTTGGTCTTCCTTCCTGTCCTCTTCCTGCCTCTGTTGCCTTTCTCCTTTGTCCTTGGAGTATCTCTCCCTTCTCCTCTGCCTTTGAAGTCTTTGGTCTTCCTTCCTGTCCTCCTCTTCCTGCCTCTGTTCCTCTTCTTCTTTGTCCTTGTACTCTCTCTCCCTTTCCCACTGCCTTTGAAGTCTTTGGTCTTCCTTCCTGTCCTCTTCCTGCCTCTGTTCCTCTTCTCCTTTGTCCTTGGAGTATCTCTCCCTTTCCCACTGCCTTTGAAGTCTTTGGTCTTCCTTCCTGTCTTCTTCCTGCCTCTGTTCCTCTTCTCCTTTGTCCTTGTACTCTCTCTCCCTTTCCCACTGCCTTTGAAGTCTTTGGTCTTCCTTCCTGTCCTCCTCTTCCTGCCTCTGTTGCTCTTCTCTTTTGTCCCTGTAGTATCTCTCCCTTCTCTTCTGCTTTTGAAGTCTTTGGTCTTCCTTCCAGTGCTCCTCTTCCTGCCTCTGTTCCTCTTCTCCTTTGTCCCTGTAATCTCTGCCTGCTGTTTTGTCTGTTTCAGTGTCTCTTTCACTTTCTAATTCATCTAAGAGCATTTGTACTAGTTTCCTAATTGCTGGGTCTGTGAGCTCACTTAAGAGTAAGTTGCTGATTATTGCCTCCGTAGAGGACAGTTGTCCAGCTGGGGTTGCCTTCTGTTCTTTCCTGAATTTCTCTGTAAATAGTTCCTTTCTTGCATCTTTGTATATCCTCACAGTTTTAGTCACAGTTTCAGCCACTTTTTGGAAATATTCCTCCATTTTTGCATTTATGGTGTATAACTTTTCAACTTCTGCTCTTCCCAGTGATTCCTCCCCCTTCTGTATGCTATTTGGGTCAAAAGCCTTTCCTATGTTATTCATTTTCTCTGTTAGGAAAGCCAATATGCCTCTTTGAAAAGATTCTAGGTTACTTTGTTGACTTTCACTGGGACTTCCTGAAGTCTGTTGAGGTGTCTTGGGTTGTAATTGATCAGGTTTTTTAATGGGGCCTAATGTTTGCTGAGTTTTTCCTGGTTTTTTCCCTTTTTTGTCCATTTTGTGTAGCTCTGGGGTGCTCTCAGGCTGGACTTTCTTGGGCGGCTCTGCTTCACTCCTGGCTTCTTTGTCCATTGGCTTGCCAGTGGGTGGTGTCGGAATGCCTGGTGAAACTAAGGTTTTTGCAGGTAAGAGCTCAGTTTTGCCCTTCTTGGATTGTTCCTTGCTGCTCGGACCAACTGTAACATCTTGGCCTTTTAGCGTCTCATCTTTTTTTTTCTTTTCCAGTGTTTGTAGATCAAAGTACTGACTGGATTTGATCTCCACGGCACTCTTTTCCTCCTTCTCCAGAGTTGCGTCCAAGGTCTCAGCTGTTGGAGCTGTTGGCAGGCCTTTGAACTTCCCCTGGTCCTGCGGAGTCTCAGCTTTGTCCTCAGCTTTTTCTCTGGGTCTGGAGGCCCCTTCACCTTCACCTACATACGTCACAGATTTGTCCCTCTTTGCTGCAGTGCGCTTGGCCCTCTTCTTTGGGGAGTAATCTATCTCCTTCTCAAGTTCTATGTTTACAAGACTGTCATCGGACTCCAGATCCTCGTCACTTTGGGCCACATATGTCACAGATGTGTCCCACTTTACTGCAGTGCCCTTAGCCCCTTTCTTTTGGGAATCATCTATCACTTTTTCAAGCTCTTTGTTTAAAAGACTGTCAATCTCCTTGTCAACCTCTTTGCTTCCGGGTAACTGGGGAGAGTGCAAAGCTGCCATTCTCAAGGACATATCCGAGGCGGATGGAGCTGAGGCAGATACAGCTGAGGCGGATAGTTGGCGTCCTAGAAAACTCTTGATTCGAGTCAGTTGCTCACATTTTTCTTCGGCTTCTTTGAGCCTCTGCCTAAACCTCTCATTCTCCTCACAGAGATCTTGGATGATCTTATGGGAGATCTCCTTGTCTTTTTCTCTGGTCAGGCTCATAGCCGACCTGGAAACGTGAGAACTCACAAGTTTTAGTTCATCGTTGACTGTATTCAAGGCCTTGGAAAGGTTCAGCATTGTGCCTGATATGTACTTGAGGGCAGTGTTTTCTAACTTGCTGAGCATGGCTGTGCTGATGAGCTCCTGCAGCATGTCTTGAATCTCTGAAACCTTTGAGTTTAAGGCGTAGTGATCAGCAATCATCTGATCAGGTCTTAAGGCATGCACTGTGGCAGGCCGCTTTATAGCTCGATCCTTCCAAGCTCTCCAGAGAGTGCCTCTAGTCACTGAAAAAGAAGACAGAAAGCAAAACAATGAAGTTGCCATGCTTAAGCCTAAGGAACTCAGCCTCAATTAACGACTACATGCAGGATAAACATTCACCAGAAAAACTGATTTTATTCATAATAATTAGCCAAAATGAAATATTCTTGAACTCACTTTAGCATAGATAATGACTAAGTTAATACTCAGCAGAGATGAGACCAACCTCCTTTGCATAAGAATATAAAATAACTTATGTAGATACTTCACAGATAGCAGCTGTGCTCTGCTTTCCTGAACTATTGGCTACACATATAGACTTCTCTCCAAAGATTATTCCCTCCAAAAGAAAAGGGGTGGGGGGGGGACAGTAATAACTATTTTGTTAAGGCAAGGTCTGCTGGAGGGCCTAGAACTAGGAATGTAGACCAGTTTGGCCTCAAACTCACAGGGATCCTCCTGCCTCTGCCTGCAGTGTGCTGAGATCAAGGGAATGCATTACCATGGGCTTGCATCACCATGCTGGCTGTGCGTTGTTTTTGAAGCACGGCCTCTGCTGGAACCTGGTGCTCATCAGTCAGTGACAACATCTGGCCAACAAACCCTGAGGAGCCACCTCTGCCTCCTTTCCCCAGCTCTGGCACAACAGATATACTCTGCCACACTCTAGTGTCTATGTGGATGCTGGGGTCTAGGCTCAGGACCTCATGCTTTACTCACTGAGCCTTGATAGGATATAGTGAGACTCTGAGTGCTCTTTATCCACTAACCAATCATCCCAGGGCAAATCTCAGCAGAGAAGCACAACGTCAAACACAAGGAAGATCTGAAAAACTCTAGCAGCTAAGAGGAGGCCAAGCACATACAGCTAGGGGTAGTGTGGTTCCCACATCCAAAGCAGAGTGGGACAGTAGATAAGGCCCCAGAGGCCTAAATATATTATGCAGTTTAGTCAATAATAAAGTGCCAGTGTTTCTTTCTTTTCCTTCCTTCCTCTTTCTTTTTCTTCTTTCTTTCTCTCTCTTCTTTCTTTCCTTTCTTTCTTCTCCTCTTGTAAGGATGGAAAATTTTAACTTGGCCCTAACCATGGGAACTGACCATGGGAACTGAAACTTGTAAGCTTTAATCATTATCAAACCCGGATCTGATACAAAACATTTCTGAGAGACTCCCTTCTGTAGTTATGGATGAAAAAACATAAAACAGTCTCTAACCATTCCCTCCCAGCTGCACCTGGCTACGACCAATCATAGATCGCCCCGTTAGGAAAGTCTCTAACCTCCAGACCCCCCTCCTGGTTTGTGGCTTTTCCCTTTATAAACTCTGTGATTCTGTTGCTTGGGGCTCTGCACTGTCCCTAGCTTGGGAATTGTGCAGGGGTCCCAGAGCGCTCTGGCTGCTGAATAAAAACCTCTTGCTTATTTGCATCAAGTGCGAGTTAGCTGGTCATTCTTGGTCATCACAAGAGAGGAGGGGCTCCTCAACTCAGGAGTCTAACACTCTCTTCTTTCTCTCCTTTCTCTCTCTTCTTTCTCTCCTTTCTTTCTCTCTCTTTTCTTTCTTTTTCTTTCTCTCTCTCTCTTTCGTTCTTTCTGGTTCTTTGAGATGAGGGTGAACTTGCTATGCAGCCAAAGCTAGCCTTGAACTCTAGATCCTCTTGACTCTAACTCTTAAACACTTGAATTATGGATGTGAGCAGCCATACCTGCCTTCAGCATTGGTGGCTGCTGCTGCTGCTTCTTTCCCTTCTCCCCACCTCCTCCTTCTCCTTCTTCTTCCTCCTCCTTCTTATGTGTGTGAGTGTGGGTATTTTGTTTTGTTTTGGTTGGGGTTTTTTCTTGTTGTTTTGTTTTTTGAGGCAGGGTTTCTCTGTGTAGCCCAGGCTGTCTTGGACTCGCTCTCACTCTATATACCAGGCAGGGTTCAAACTCACAGAGGTCCACCTGCTTCTGCCTCCCAAGTGCTGGGATCACAGATGTGTACCAACACTACCCAACTAACATTGGCTTCTTAAATATTTTAAAGATATTTTAAAAGATTTATTTTAACTGATCTTGTGTGTGCAGGTGAATTTGAGTATGAACACATCTACGTGAATTCTGTGGAGAACAGAGAGGGCATCAGATACCCTGGAACTGGAGTCATGCACACCTATGCCATGTGAGTGCTCTGGAAGATCCGGCAGTGTTCCCCCCCACTGAACTACCATTCTAGCCCTCTAATATAAGACACCAGTGAGGAGAAGCTATGAAGAGGTACACAAGAACTCTGTTCCCCCCAGCCCCCGCTCAAAACCTAAAATTGCTCTAAAAAAATAAAGCCCACTTTAAAGTAAAGGTGAATGATGACATTGCCAAATAAAAACTAACATCCTTGCTTTGTTTGTTTTTCGATACAAGATTTCTCTGTGTAGCCTTGGCTGTCCTGAATTTCCTTTGTAGACCACGCTGGCCTTGAAATCACAGCAATTTGCCTGCCTCTGCCTCCCTAAGTGCTGGGATTAAAGGTGTGCGCCACCACACCTGGCTCAGCCTTGCTTTCTAAGACCAGGGACTGAAAAGATTCCAGCACTGACATGGCAGCTCACAGCTGTCCATAACTTCATTTTCTGGGCATTTGACACCTTCTTCTGGCCTTTGAAGGCACCAGGCACACATGTGGTACTGAGACATACATGCAGACAGAGTACCCCTACACATGAAATAAAAATAAATCATTGCAAAAAAGAGAGACCAAAAATGACCTTCAAGTCAAAAGGTCATTGATATCATGAATAAGTGAAATTAACATGAAATAAGAAGCATTGAAAGAGCTGGGTTGGTAGTGGCACATGCCTTTAATCCCAGCACTCAGGAGGCAGAAGCAAACGTATCTCTGTGAGTTCAAGGCCAGCCTGGTCTATAAAGGGAGTCCAGGACAGCCAGGGCTACTCGGGGAGAAAAAAAAAAAAAAAAGAATAAACAGGGTAGTGGGGGGGTCTCCCAGAACCCACATGGCACCTTATAACCCATAAATCCCAGTTCCAGGTCTGATGCCCTCTTCTGGCCTCCACAGGCACTACATGCACATGGTGCACAAATAGGCAAATACCCATAACACATAAAGTAAGTAAATAGATGCTAAAAAGAGTAAATAGTCATAAGACTTTGCCCACATGACTGAATTGTGTTCCCAGAAGCCTCCAGATGTTTAGATTTAGATATTGATAGTTAGGGTTTTCTTGCCATGTCAGTTTGGGGTCCCACAAATACCCACTAGCCAGAAAGATAAAACAATAATTATAAACTATATCATTAGGTCAGATATGCTGACACTCACCTTTTAGCCCATAAGTCAGAAGACAGAGGCAGTGACGAGCTTAAGTTAGGTTGGGTGACTATATTTTGAGGTGAGAAGCCATTTTGTGCATACCTGTGACTAGGCGCTGAACTCAGGTTCCAGGAAAAACCACAAAATGTACATTTGCCAGAGAATTGGGTCGACTCCCCTGGCAACAGCCAATCTGGGTAAGGCGGAAAATTTTCCAATGTTCCAGATGTACTTTCAGAAGAATAGAAGTTGTAGTTAAGCTTCAGCTAAAAGGTCACCTTGCCCTTATGATTTTTACACAATTCTATAACGCCAAGGTATGGAACCCCCCAGCTTGTGGTTTTTCCTTTAAAAACCCCGTTTACCCAGGGCTCGAGGTCCCACTTCTCTACTGCTGCATCAGTGAGACTTGGGTCCCGAGTTCAATTGCTCTTGCAATAGTTCAACTGCTCTTGTAATAAAGCTCTCTTGCTCTTGCAACAGAGTCATCTCCTGGTGGTCTCTGAAGGTCTCCATTATCTGGGCATAACATTTGGTGCATTGGCCAGGACCCCTGGGGACCCCTTGGACTCCCCGCCCAGAGAGCTTGGTCCCTCCAGCAGGTAAGTGTTCTCTGTGTTGTTTGTCTGAAGTTTTTGTTTGCAGTCAGGCCACAAGATTTATAGCTAGGGCAGAAGCGCCTGGTGGTTAACTACTAAGGGGGAGAGAAGACATTCCTGACTTCATCCATTTTAATCTCTTTGGGGTGGGTGTTGTGCCTGCCTCAGAAGAATTGGTTTTGGTCCCAAGAAAACAGCCTCGGTATAAGCCAAGTTTTGGGTTTCACTTTTGCCTGAGGCTGTGGCTCCATCTTTGTGTGATTCCTTCCTGTTTGTGGTTTCACTTTTGCCTAAAGCCATGACTTCATCCCTGTGTGATTTCTTGTCTGTTAATATTGTCAGTTTTACTTTTCTTTTTGATGGAAAGACTAGCAGAATGGGACAGACTACCTCCAAACCTCTTGACCTGGTCTTGGCACACTTTAAGGAAGTTAGGCCTAGAGCTCATACTCTTTCAGCTTTTGCAGCTCAGAATGGCCCACTTTCAATGTGGGCTGGCTACCTGCAGGAACCTTCTACCTTTCCACCATCGTCACGGTGGAGGATAAGGTCTTTCAGAAAGAACATGGTCACCCAGATCAGGTACCATATATTGTTGTCTAGAAGGATCTAGTGATTCGCCCATCTCCATGGGTCAAGCCCTTTCTGACCCCCACAGACAATCCTCCATCCACAGGCTCTCCAAAACCAGAGGCCACTGCCCTGGAAACTGAAACCAAGAAGAAGGATCCCAAGGGTGCCCAATCGGCTCCCCCAGCCCGATTGTTTTACAGGATGGGACTCCTGAGGAGGCAATTTTTCCACTCCCTCCATACAGACTGCCTCCTGCTCCCCAGCGCCGGCCCCATTACCCAGGCAGGAACCATCATATGGTCCGGCACAAAGGACCCAGAGCCACCAGGAAGCCTCTCCCTCTGGGGAACCAGAGGCAGATTCTACAGTCCTTCCCTTAAGTGCCACGGGAACACCAGATGCTGATGGCAATCAACCTTACCATTATTGGCCTTTGCTACATCAGCTCTTCAAAGCTGGAGAACTCAGAATGCCAAGTTCTCCAACAACCCTAGGGACTTAATTGATCTTTTTGAAACTGTTTTTCTTTACCCACCAGCCCACTTGGGACGACTGTCAGCAGCTTTTACAGGTTTTGTTCACCACAGAAGAGCGCAAAAATGTCCCAGACACTACAGGAGTCCCAACCACAGATCAAGTCCATATTGATGATTACTTTCCTTACAGGAGGCCCAACATGGCTGCAGGTAAGGAGTATCTCCTAGTCTACCACCAGGCTCTGTTGGCAGGTCTCAAGGTGGCTGCAAGATGGCCCACTAATTTGGCCAAGGTGTATGATGTCAGACAGGTAGTGGATGAGAGTCCAGCCACCTTTCTTGAAAGGATCAATGAAGCCTTCTGTAGGTATACACATGTAGATCCTGAGAAGCCTGAACAAACAGGTATGGTTGCTTTGGCTTTCCTTAACCAATCTGCTCCAAACATAAGAAAGAAACTACAGAGGCAGGAAAGATTAGGACAGATGTTGTTGCAAGATTTAGTTCAGGCTGAAAGTATAATAACAGGGAGAGTACCAAGGAAAACAACTGAAGACTGGGAAGGCCTTGAATCAAGATTTGGTCAAAGTCCTACTGGCCAGCAGTGTTCTGGACCCTAAAGAAAGGAGGTACCAACTCCAGCGGCTGGCCAGTGATAAAGGACCCGAAGGACATCACAGACAACCACTAGGTAAGAATCAATGTGCTTACTGCAAAGAGGAGGTTCACTGGCTCAGAGATTGCCCCAAGAGGAGACCCATGTCCCAGACCAAGGTCCTGGCATTGGAGGAAGACTGATGGTGACGGGGTTTGGATCCTCTCCCTGCCTGGACTTCTTAATGGATACTGGAGCCCAACCTGAAGGACCAGACTCATCAAAAAGGTCCTGGGTCCAGGGGGCCACCAGTATGAAACAATATTCATGGACTACCTGAAAACGATGGACTTAGGAATGGGCTGGGTAACCTGTTCATTCAAGGTGATTCCAAAATGCCCTTATCCCCTCCTGGGGAGAGATCTGCTTAGTAAAATGAAGGTGCAGATCCATTTTAAGCCGGAAGAGCCCCAGTTAATAGATGAAAAAGGCAGTCCAATTCAGATATTGACTCTTGATCTAGCCTCTGAGGCTGAATATAGATTGTTTGAGGAGCCAATTCACTCCCTCAAGTGATTTGCAGATTTGGTTGGCATGATATCCCCAGGCCTGAGCAGAAACAGGAAGAATGGGATTGGCAAAACAACAGCCCCCAGTGTTCACTGAACTCAAGCCTGGGGCAGATCCTGCTCAGATCCACCAGTACCCCACGTCCCAAGAGGCTCAAAAAGGAATAACCCCTCATATTCTGAAACTGTTGGCCAAGGGAATCTTAAGGCCATGCCAGTCAGCCTGGAACATGCCATTATTACCAGTGAAAAAGCCTCATTCTAAGGACTACCATCCTGTCCAGGACTTGAGGGAAGTCAACAAGTGAGTAATGGATATACATCTAATAATGCCTAATCCATATACCCTCCTGAGTTCCTTGTCACCTGAGCAGACTTGGTGTACAGTATTAGACTTGAAAGACACTTTCTTCAGCTTGCCGCTAGCACCCAAGAGTCAAGAGTACTTTACCTTTGAATGGAATGACCCCAAGGAAGGGATAAATGGACAGTTGACTTAGACCTGCTTGCCACAAGGATTCAAGAATTCTCCCACCATCTTTGAGAAGCCCTCATGAGGACCTGGGTGAGTACTGAAAAGAAAACCCAGATATTACTCTGATTCAATATATTGATGATCTCTTAGTGGCAGCAGGGTCAGAGCAAGCCTGTCCGAAAGGTACGCAAAGACTTTTGCAAACCTTGGGAGACTTGGGCTATCAAACATTGGCTAAGAAAGCACAACTTTGTAAAACTAAAGTGATATATTTATTCTATATTCTGAGAGATGGACAGAGATGGTTGTTGAATGCCAGAAAGGAAACGGTCCTTAGTATCCCTCCACCTACACGCCCTCATCAAGTAAGAGAGTTTCTGGGGTCAGCAGGCTTTTGCAGGCTATGGATACCTGGGTTTGAAGAAATAGCTAAACCCCTTTATAAAGACACCAAAGGCTTCAAATGGACTGCTGAACAACAACAGGTCTTTGAAAGACTTAAGAAGGCCCTGTTGTTAGCACCAGTGATTGGGCTACCAGATATAACCACGTCCTTCCACTTGTTCATGGATGAAAACAAAGGAATAGCAAAGGGGTGCCAACTCAAACTCTGGGACCTTGGAGGAGAGGTATTGCATACCAGTCTAAGAAACTTGATCCTGTGGCCGTCAGATTGCTACCATGCCTCTGTATCATTGTAGCAACTGTACTCCTGGTCAAGGATGCAGACAAATTGACTCTGGGTCAAAATCTAACTGTGACCACCCCCAATGCTATAGAAGGGGTACTTAAACAGCCACCTGATCAATGGTTGAACAATGCCCATATGACTCATTATCAGACTGTTGATTAATCCAGGTCGAGTTGTTTTTCAGCCCCCTCCTTCCTTGAATCCAGCGACCCTCCTACCAGATCCAGAACTTAAACAACCTCTGCACCAGTGTGAAGAAATATTGGCCTGAGTACATGGTGTCTAGGCAGATCTGAAGGATGTTCCCCTACCAGATGGCTGATCATACTTGGTTCATGGATGGGAACAGCTTCATCCAGAAGGGTCAAAGGAGGGCAGGTGTGGCAGTGACCACTGAGACCGAGGTGATTTGGGCACAATCCCTTCCTCCAGGGACCTCTGCCCAGCAAGCTGAGCTGATAGCTTTGACCCAGGCCCTTACCCTGGGTAAAGGATTGGCCCTTAATGTCTACATGAACAGTCGGTATGCCTTTGCCACTGTTCATGTGCATGGGGCTTTATACCAAGAAAGGGGACTCCTCACAGCAGAAGGAAAAACTATTAAAAATAAGGAGGAGGGGCTGGAGAGATGGCTCAGAAGTTAAAGGCACTGGCTGCTCTTCAAGGGGTCCTGAGTTCAATTCCCAGAACCCATATGATGGCTCATAACCAACTATAGTGTGATCTGGTGCCCTCTTCTGGCATGCAGGCACACATACAGGCAGAACACTATAAATAATAAATCTTTTAGGAGCTGGAGAGGTGGCTCAGAGGATAAGAAAAATCTCTGTTCCTTCAGAGGTCCTGAGTTCAATTCCCAGCAACCACATGGTGGCTCACAACCATCTATACTGAGATCTGTTGCCCTCTTCTGGCATGCAGGCCCACATGCAGACAGAACATTAATTAAATAAATAAAATATTTAAAAAAAAAAAAGGAGAAAATAAAGTTTTTTTAAAAAAAAAAATAAGGAGGAGATTCTACAGCTCCTAAAGGCCCTATGGCTTCCCAAGAAGCTCACCATTATTCATTTCCCTGGGCATCAAAAAACCAATACTAAGACAGCAGCAGGAAACACCTTGCCGATAAAACAGCCGGAAGTGTTGCCCTGCAAGAGGGCCACCATTCTGCCAGAGCCACCGGATCCAAATTTGCCAAAGATACCTCAGTACATGGAAGAAGATATACAATGGGCAAGAAACCAGCCCATGAGTCAATTCCTAAAAGGCTGGTGTCATTCAACTGAAGGTAAACTGATCTTGCCCAATTCTCTGGCTAGAACAATTCTCAGAAAAATTCACAGAGATACCCATATGGGATCCAAGAGAATGGCAGATGCTGTCTGGCAGTCAAAAGTGACATTCAGAGACCTGCATAAAACCATTGATGACATTGTGACTAACTGTAAAGCTTGCCAATAGACTAATGCCACTAATCAACCACAGCATCCAGGGACACGTTCTTGAGGTAAGAGACCCAGGACCTATTGGGAAGTTGACTTTACAGAGATTAAGTCTGGAAAGTAAGGCTACAAATAGCTGCTGGTATTCATGGACACCTTCTCGGGATGGACTGAGGCCTTTCCCACCAAAGATGAGACCGCCCAGGTTGTGGCAAATAAGTTGTTGGAAGATATTTTGCCCATGTATGGCTTTGCTCATATGGTAGGGTCAGATAATGGACCAGCATTTGTGTCAAAGGTAAGTCAGAATGTAGCTAAGTTTATTGGGACAGATTGGAAATTGCATTGTGCTTACAGGCCCAAAGTTCAGAACAGGTAGAGAGGATGAATAGGACATTAAAAGAGACCTTAACTAAATTGACCTTGGAGACTGGCACTGACTGGGTGATGCTCCTCCCCTTTGCCCTCTACAGGGTTAGGAAGTCCCCTTACCAGTTGGGGTTAACTCCCTTTGAGATCATGTATGGGATGCCAGCCCTATAGTACCCAACCTTAAGACTGATGCTATTATTGAAATGGATGAAGATGATTTACTCTTTTGGGTCCGAGCTACCCAATAGGTCCACAAGCATGTTTGGCCTAAACCATGTGCTCTTTATGAAGCAGGCCTGGTTCCTGAACCACACAAATTCCAGCCGAGAGTTTGGGTCTACGTGAAGCAGTTTTGCCAAGCACATTGGAACCTAGATGGAAGGGACCATATATCATTCTTCTGAATACTCCCCCGGCTATCAAGGTTGACTGGATTGACACTTGGATCCACTACTTGCACACCCAGCCAGCCAACCCCTTTTCGACTCAAGAGGATTATTTAACCCCAGCAGCACCAGAATGGAAAGTCCAGAAAACTGACAATCCCCTCAAACTAAAAATCACCAAACTGGTGGCATGCTAGTCCTGCTAGTCATGTGACTACTGTTAGTGGTTGGGATAGAATATGGCTCACCCCATATTCCTGTCTCTCAGATTTGGTAGGTTATAGACACTGCTATTGGACATGTTATCAGTTCTACAACCCAAACACATCCCCTGGGGACATGGTGGCCAGACTTGTTTTTTTGACCTCTGTGATGTAGGTGACTTGGCAATGATGGGCAATGGCTGTACTACTGTAGTAGAGAAGGCAAAACTACGTAGCCATTTTTTCTATGCATGCCCCAAGTGGATAACAGACAGAAAGCAGAGATGTCAGTGTGGAGGGCTCAATGTAGGGTTTTCTCCTACTTGGGGGTGTGATAAAACAGGTAATATCTACTGGAAGCTGAAAGGGGACCCAATTACCCTTGAAAGGGGAGGTAACATTCACCCTTATACTTGGACAGGCCAAATTAATGGGCAATTCATCATGCTCCAATTTCCTGCCAATTCCAGGGGACATAGCATAATCCAGGCTGGTGGGAAGTTCTATGGATGAGGGTGGGGACATATCATGAAAAAGAAACAGTGGGGGGCTCCATTGGAGGAAAATACAATACTACTTGCCTACCCTTCACCAAGGAAGGAAAATGAATGGAATGGAAGACAGGAAAGATTTGGGGGATAAGGTTATATGGGGAAGGAAGTGACTACATCCAGCTCCTGACCATCCATTTGACCACCCACCAGTTCCAATGGGACCCAACCAGGTATTGGCACCTCCCCCAGCCCCAACAGTGCCATCAGCCCCTACTCTAACTCCTCCAAGTCTGGCCTCTGGCCAAGGAGAAGCCCCCAATTCTCCATCAGAGAGCCAAGACTGCTTGGTTGCCCTCATAACCGGAACAGCCCAAGTCCTAAATGCCTTGGATTCTAATTTGACTGAGTCCTGCTGGTTATGCTATGATGTGCAGCCTCCTTATTATGAAGGAATTGCTTTTGATTCCTCTGTAAAACAGAGAGGGGATAGCTCTGAACACGGATGACAACAGAAAACTAGGTTGACCTTACAATCAGTAACCTGGCAAGGCCTCTGCATTAGACAAGTACCACATACCCATCAACGTCTATGCAACACCACCCTATCGGCATTTTCAGAAAACAAATGTGTAGTGCCCCCAGAAAATGGAGGGTGGGCTTGCTCCACTGGGTTAGCTCCATGTGTCCATAAGGAAGTAACGGACCAAGCTGGAGATTTCTGTGTGCCTTGCCTCACATATCACCCCATGAAGAATTACTAGATAGATGGCAGGGAGGAATCAGCCGGGCTAAAAGGGAGCCCATAACAGTCCTAACAGTATCACTCCTACTTGGGTTAGGTGCTGCTGGAGTGGCCAGTGGGGCTACCTCATTAGCTTTACAAGGACAGTGGTACCAAAGCCTACGGACAGGTATTGACATGGATATTGAAAGGATTGAGACTTCAATATCTCACCCTTATCTCCCTCTCAGAGATGTGTTGCTATAATATTTTTTTTTGGAATGTATACACCTTACCCTTGTTCATTCAAATGCTGATTTCTCTCCCCTACTCTCTGGTTTCAATCTGGACATTGCATTGTGATACTTATTCTAAGCATCACCTGTGTCAACTTTGTGTAAACATGCCAAAATAAAACAACCCAGCCATAATGTTGAGCAATGGAGAGGAAGGAGTAGGAGCCAGAGGACAGGAAGGAGTGGGAGGCAGAGGAGGAGAGAGAGGAGCAGGAGTTGGGAGAGGGAGAAGCTGGGAGAGAGAGGCAGGAGAAGAGGTCTTGGAACGAGGTGGAGAGATGGACCGGACCTAAGATATCACTAAAATCAAGTATAAATGGTAAAATCTGAATGGTAGGAAACTACATGGGCTTGGAGGTTAAGGATGGAACAACTATTGCCCAGCATTGAGATCTAGGTTAATTAAATAAATCCCAGTCTCTGTGTGGTGATTTGAGTATACAGCTGGTTTGGAATTAACCTCAGCTTTATTAAAAGATATATCAATAGTAAATATTAGCGCCAAATACAACAACTGGCGCCCAACTAATCTAAGTATCCACAACCTTTAAATCATACTTTATTATAATGTGGTGGAGGGAATAATCTCCCAAGCAACACAAACCAAACTTAAAACCTAAAAACTCCCAGGTAAGTTACTGTATCTTTAAGAGAGACTCTTAAACAGGCCCTGGAGCAAAAGGCAGCCGACTGTGGGCAGTCCTGAGACTTAATATAACAAAACTGGCTGCCACTACAGTCTAACAGGATGGAAGAAACAATAAAACAGACTTATTGGAGCTTGGCTGATAATCTCTTCTACGGTTTTAAGACTGAAATAAAGGAAAGTCTAGAAATTGTGACTAGGGTTACATTCATAGTCCTCAATTTTACAGAACTGAATAAACAACAGGAAGATAGGGCAAAGGTTTTAGAAAAGATACTGGAACAACACAAAGAACAACTAGAACAATATAAAGAAAAAAATTAAAAGTTGGAAGTGAGGTATAAAACAAGAGATTCAAGAGATTATTGAACAAAACAAACAACAGAGAGATAGGTATGAAATATGGGTGCAGACCTTAGGAGAATAGTATAGAATACTAAGAAAATACTCAGGCAGAGCAAAAGACAAAAATAAAGAAAGCCAATCAAAGGAGGTTAGAAAACAAATGTTGGCTTATCCAGTCAGTATACAGCAGAGACCAGCAGCTGAAGATCATTCACTGGATTATCAGGAAGCTGAATGGCGCCCTGTGGAAGTGCTAGATCTGAGGAAATTTAAGGAAAGTGTCACTCATTTTGGAATACACTCACCATTTGTAAAATAAATGCTGGCTTCCTGGTCAATCAGAAGTAGAGTAATCCCAAAGGAGTAGGAGGATATGGCAAAGGCAATATCAAAACCTAGCCCATATTTACAATAGCTATCATAGTGGAGAGAAGAGGCTAGAGAGATAGTACACAAAAACAGAGCCAGAAGTGCTGGTGTTTCTAAGGAACAGCTGCTTGGTGATGATCAGTATGCTGACACACAGATACAAGCTGTATATAATGAAGAAACCTTAGTATTATGTCATCTAGCAGCCTTAAATGCCTGGGACAAGGTTGAGGAATCAGGAAAAAGGCTTGAGCCATTCTCCCAGGTCATACAAGGTCCAAGTGAAACATTCACTAACTTTTTGCAAACATTGACTTCAGCTGTGGATAGAAGTATATCAGATCCACTAGCTAGGAAAGCACTAATAGAATATTTAGCTTTTGAAAATGCTAATACTGAATGTAAAGAGGCAATAAGGCCATTAAAAGCAAGATCTGCACCAATAGACAAATGGATTATAAATACGATTGACATCAGACCTCATTTGCCCAATTTGACCTTGATAGGAGAAACTACCCCTAAAGACCTTGGGAAATGTCATAATTGTGATGGGCAAGGTTACTACAAAAGAAGTTACCAGGAAAACCAAAATAATTCAAGAAGGGAGCCTATGCTTCCTAGAATATGCAGAAGATGTGGCAAGGGTAGACATTGGATTACTGAATGTAGAGCAGTCACAGATAAATGGGGTAATCCTTTATCAAAAAATACCCAAGGGGGCCTCTCGCAGGCCCCAAAACAGGACAGGGATACTCCTCCATAAGAAAGTTAAACACCACTGCTCTGTGAATAAACATTAAAAACTTAGACAGCAAGACCAGAGCAGGTTCTATAGATAAATCAAAAAACCAGGAAGAAAACAAAAAACAAATATATTGGCAAACCTCTATAAATGATCAAAGGCCAAAGTTAAAAATAATTTTAAATAATATTGAAATTGAAGGCATGGTGGATACTGGGGCTGATGTCACAATTATCACTCCTGAATCCTGGCCCCCAGATTGGCTACCCCAAGAGGTGGATATCCAATTCCAAGGAGTTGGAACTTTACCTAAAGTAAAATGAAGTGTCAGGTGGCTTAAATGTACAGGACCAAAAGGTCAATAGGAAAATTAAAGCCATAGGTGGCTGAGATAGCCATAAACTTATGGGAAAGAGATCAGTTACAATAATGGAAAACCCAGATTAACATCCCCCCAATTTCAGAGACAAGCCAAAAAACAGGTAATACTCCTGATAAAGAAGCTAAAATTATTTTTTAAAAATGTCATCAAAACAGTTACAGACTGCCCAGGCTGTCCATAAATAAAATATAGCTTCATGTTGAGAAGTCACTGCTAGTAAAACTCCCACAGCCTTACCACTAAGGTGGTTGGTGGACCAACCTATTTGGATTGAACAATGATCTATGAGTAAAGAAAAATTACTGGCACTAGAACAGCTAGTCCTGGAACAGCTGGAGGCTCAACATATAGAGGAGTCCAACAGCCCTTGGAATTCTCCATTATTTGTCATCAAAAAGAAATCTGACAAATGGAGGATGTTAACAGATCTAAGAGCAATTAACGAAATCATTCAGCCAAAGGGATTGTTACAATCTGGAATCCCATTGCCTTCTTTGTTACCTAAGGAATGGCCTATTATAGTGATTGACTTAAAAGACTGCTTTTTCACAATTTACATGAACATGATAGGGAAAGGTTTGCTTTCTCAGTACCCACTTTGAATAGAAGCTGTTCAATAAAGAGAGGGTCTTATCACAGGGGATGTTGAAAAATCCCATTTTGTGCCAATATTTTGTACAACAGCCATTGAAGAGAATTTTTAAGCAATTTCCTCAATCCATAATTTGCCACTACATGGATGATATCTTATTAGCTGACTCAGATACGAAAACATTAGAAAATATTTTTGATGAAATAATAGAACTTTGCCTTGTTGGGGTTTACAGATTGCTCCTGAAAAAATACGAAGAGGAGACTCTATTAATTACCTAGGATACAAAATAGGTCTATGAAAATTCGACCACAAAAAGTACAAATTAGAAAAACCCAATTAAGAACTCTTAATGATTTTCAAAAATTGCTGGGAGATATTAACTGGCTACGGCCTACCCTTGGTTTAGATACTCAAGAGCTAAGTAACTTATTTCAAATCTTACAGGGTGATGAGGACTTAAATAGTCCAAGAACGTTATCAACTGAAGCTGAAAAAGAATTGGCTCTAATAGAAAGGACATTATAAGATGCATATATAGACCGTATTGATCCAAAGAAGGCCTGTATTTTGGTTATCTTGCCCTCCACTCATTCTCCCACAAGAATTCTTATGCAGAGGGAGGACTGTATTTTAGAATGGATATTTTTGGCACACAAACAAAATAAAAAAACTAGAAACCTATATAGAAAAGGTTTCTGAATTGATCCTAAAAGGAAAGATGAGACTTCGTCAACTGGCTGGAACAGATGCAGCTGAAATTGTGGTGTCCTTTACCAATGCTGAGATTGTATCATTATGGACAGACAATGAATACTGGCAAAGAGCTTGTTCTGAATTTTTAGGAGAAATCAACAACAGATACCCAAAAAGCAGGCTACTTCAGTTTATAAAAAGAACTAATTGGATTCTCCCTCATATAGTAAAAGGAACTCCAATTTCTGGAGCTCCCACACTTTATACAGATGCCAATAAATCAAAAAGAGCAGATTATAAATCAGAAAATTGGAGTAAAGTGATGGAGAATCCTTATGATTCAGTTCAAATATCAGAATTATATGCAATTCTCTTGGTGTTATCAGATTTTCATGAATCTCTTAATATATATAGTCACTGACTCTCAATATGCAGAAAGAGTTGTTCTGCATATAGAAACTGCTGGTCTAATTCAGGATAATTCAGACTTAACTTCACTGTTTCTTCAATTACAACAAGTAATCAGAAATAGAAATTATCCATTGTATAAAACACATATCAGATCTCATACGGGTTTACCAGGTCCTCCAGCACAAGGAAATGAGGAAATTGGTCAAGTATTGATAGGAAGCATGTTAAAGGCCTCAGAATTTCATTAAAAAAACACCATATCAAAGGTTTAAAAAGAGTTTTCTATCACTTGGCAACAAGCCAAAGAAATTGTGAGAGAATGTCCCACTTGTTCTTTATATAACCAAACTCCACTACCTGCAGGAAGTAACCCTAAAGGTAACCAAAGAAATGAAATTTGGCAAATGGATGTGTTTTATTTTACAGAGTTTGATAAACTGAAATATGTGCACCATACTATAGCCACATATTCAGGGTTTCAATGGGCAACAGCCTTAAGTTCTGAAAAGGCTGATTCAGTTATTACACATTTATTAGAAGTGATGGCAATTATGGGCATACCTAAACAAATTAAGACTGATAATGCTACAGTATTTGTCTCTCATAAAATGGAAAGATTTTTTTACATATTTTAAGATAAAACATGTCACAGGTATACCTCACAATCCTACTGGTCAAGGAGCCATTGAAAGATCCAGTCGTACTTTAAGGGGCATGCTTAACAGAGAGGGGTATTTAAAAAACCCCAGAGATAGATTACATAATGCTTTATTGACCTCAAATTACTTAAATGTTAATGAACAACAAACAACAGCTGCGGAGAGACACTGGGTTATAGAAAAAACTGCCGAGTTCTTTCAGCCTACATAGTTCAAAGATACCCTAACTTCACAATGGAGAGTAGGGAATGTGTTATGCTGGGGAAGAGGTTTTGCTTATGCTCATACAGGAGAAGAGAAATTACGGTTCCTTCAAAACTAATAAAATCAGATATGACAGAGGAAGACCACCTGAAGACCTTGGCCACTCACAAGAAGAGAGAAATCAAGAAGATCAAACAAAACAGGTAATGAGTTGATAATCCCATCACATGGGAACAACTCTAAAACTGACTGAGACATAAAATATGTCTCTAGCCAGAACTCCAACAATACTTGGCCAATAAATCCTTGGCTACAATAACCTCAAAAAATTTAGTATGCCATTCTTTTAATTGGCATAGATAAAGTTGGTTTGCAGTTTAGTTTCATCATGCACCTCTCATACATTTATAATTTTAGAACTCTATAATGCTTGTGAGAAATTATATATTTGCACAACAAAAGGACCAGACACTGGAGATGCTGGATCAAACCTGACAGAATCCTCCTCCCAGCATGCTGAGACATTGACACATCTGTTCCAGCATCTTGCATGTCCCAGCATTCTGCTTGTTCCTGCCTCAACTGCTTAAATTGCTGTTTTTCATCAAAGCCTACTCCCAAGAGAGCTTTGAAGAAAGCTACTAATCTTAATTGGTCCAGCACTTTAGACTGTTCCAAACAGGACTTTTATTAAGCCTGAAATTTTTCAACATTCAAAGACTGGACCACAAATGTTATTGCTTGCTTAATTAACCAATTTTTTCCCAATTTTCTTTGAGCCCCCTAACAGGGTTTCTGCATGTCCAAAATGTCAGCTAGAAGAAATCCATAAGAACAATGTCCAATTTTTCTTAAAAGGGGTTGGGTATGTTTTTGGTTGTTTGCTAAGGCTACGAATTTTTATTGTCATTAGGAGATGTTTATAAATTTTTAATGGTCTTATTCAGAGTGAAACAAGGTTATACTCAGGGATTTCTTTCTTTTCCTTTTTCTATCTTTCTTTCTTAGATAAGGAGAAAAGGGGTTAAAAAGAAAATAGTATTCGGGAATATCTTATAGGACTAAGACAAAAGGTAGATTATTGAATCTACTCAACTTAGTGTTTTATTTGTTATTCTAAAATAAGGTTAATTTTAACTCTGGTATAGGAGTTTGCATATTGATGCAAAAATAAGTATTTTTGATACATTGGTATAAGCCTTAGTATATTGATACAAACTCAAAGTTACTTCCAATACTTTTGAACTGCTTTTAAAAATGGGTTAGGGTATTAGGTAATGCAAGTTAATTGCTAGTTAATCAACTCATAGTCATGTCAGACACTAGTCTAATTTATCACAGGAGTATATATCCTAGGTTTAACAGATAGATATGGCGTTGTAGACATATTGATTATATAAAAATAGGTAGTCTTCAAAAACTTCAGAGACCTACAGAATATGGCATTTAAAAATATCTTTATTATTTTAAAGCTTCTTTGACAATGAGACAAGTCATCTCCTGGCAGCACTCCGCCTACCTCAAAGAAGATGATGAGCATCGAAGAACCTCCATTTGGAGATGGCCTCAAATGTGGCAATCAAGCCACTCGGATAAAGAAAATACCCTTGCTTCACGACAGACAAATTCTGCCCAAAACAGGCAAACTTAAATGCAGGACAAGTTAACTGCCGAACTCTGCCAAGACAGGGTAAGCAAGTCCTAAATAGTTCCTGCTTCACAAATATGTCTGTCAAATATTCTGAGCCAGAAGGCTGAAGATAATGCTCCAATGTTATAAAGAGTTATGGGTGACTGTTCAGGCAACAAACTGTCTCTGTCAATTTTTTTATTTTTTGGAAGCTGCTAACCTGTACTTCCTATTTACTCTAATAACTAATTTTATTCCTTCTCAAGTCTCTGATGGTGTTGAAGATCAAATAGTCATAGTGCCACATTTAAGCTTAAGTTGTTTAGAAGTTAAGAAATGCTTTCTTATAAGTAATACCAATAAGGATAAAAGTTAATTTATCCTTACTTATCCTAAACTTGTCAAGATAGATAGGATAATCAGATACTTTCTCCTAAATTGCTAAACACACATGGACTGGACATTGCACATGTAGATGTTATTTTATAATTTAATAATTATTATTGTATTGAAAGAAAAGGAGCCTTTTATTGGACTTAGAGGGGGAATGTTGGTATAATGTTCTTTTGGAATGTATACACCTTACCCTTGTTCATTCAAATGCTGGTTTCTCTCCCCTACTCTCTGGTTTCAATCTGGACATTGCATTGTGATATCTATTCTAAGCATCACCTGTCTCAACTTTGTGTAAACATGCCAAAATAAAACAACCCAGCCATAATGTTGAGCAATGGAGAGGAAGGAGTAGGAGGGAGGGAGGAGGAGCCAGAGGACAGGAAGGAGTGTGAGGCAGAGGAGGAGAGGGAGGAGCAGGAGTTGGAAGAGAGGGGAAAAGCTGGACGAGCAGAAGCTGGAGGAGAGGTCTTAGAACAAGGTGGAGAGATATCACTAAAATCAAGTATAAATTGTAAAATCTGAATGGTAGGAAACTACATGGGCTTAGAGGTTTAGGATGGAATAACTATTGCCCAGCACTGTGATCTAGGTTAATTAAATAAATCCCAGTCTCTGTGTGGTGATTTGGGTATACAGCTGGTTTAGGATTAATCTCAGCTTTACTAAAAGATATATCAATAGTAAATTTTAATGACCAAATACAACAGAGATGGTACTACAAAATAGAAGAGGACTTGATTTATTGTTCCTGCAGCAAAGTGGTCTATGTGCTGCATTAGGAGAAGAATGCTGTTTCTATATGGATCATTCAGGGGTTGTCAAAGACTCTATGGCCAAAGTACGGAAAGGACTAGAAGAAAGGAAAAGACAAAGAGAAGCAAGCCGAGGCTTGTTTGAAACCTGATTTGATGCATCCCCTTGGCTCACCACTTTAATCGCCACACTATTAGGCCCCCTTCTTATTCTTTTGCTTTTGGTTAATCTTGGACCATGCTTGCTTAATAAGCTTTTAGGATATATTAGGCAAAGATTAGGGACCATACAGTTGATGGTAATGAGAACCCAGTACCACCAACTTGAAGCTGATGACAGGCTGTAAGACTCCAAGATTGGCCTCTTTATGCACAAAGAAAAGGGGGAATGAAGAGCTTAAGTTAGCATGGGTGACTCCATTTTGAGATGAGAAGCCATCATGTGCAGACTCTTGACCGGGGGCTGAACTCGGGTTCCAGGAAAAACCACAAAATATACATTTGGCAGAGAACTGGGTCAAATCCCCTGGCAATGGCCAAGCTGGGTAAGGTGGAAAATTCTCCAATGTTCCAGATGTACTTTCAGAAGAATAGCAGTTGTAGTTAAGCTTCAGCTAAAGGGTTACCTTGCCCCTATGATTTTTACACAATCCTGTAATGCCAAGGCATGGAACCCCCCAGCTTGCAGTTTTTCCCTTTAAAAACCATGTTCACTCAGGGCTCAAGGTCCCACTTCTCTACTGCTGCATCAGTGAGACTTGGGTCCTGAGTTCAATTGCTCTCACAATAAAGCTCTCTTGCTCTTGCAATGGGGTTGTCTCCTGGTGGTCTCTGATGGTTCTCATGATCTGGGCATAACAGCAGGAGAATCTGTGTGAGACCAGCCTAGTTGACACAACAATCTCCAGGACAGTCAGGGCAACTTAAGAGAGACCTGGCCTCAGAAAAAGACAAACAGACAAACAAACCCATAAAACCTGTATTGTTGGGAGCTGGAGAGATAAACTGGCAGTTGAGAAAGCACTCTCTCCACAGAGCCTGAATTTGGCTCCCAGCATCCTTGTAAAGCAGCTCAAGAATGTCAGCACTACCAGAAGTAGAGGCAGGAGGATAAGCAACTGAAGGTGTCCTTAACAACACAGCAAGCCTGAGGTCAACCTAGATTACCTAAGACATTGTCTCACAGAAGGAAGGGAAGAAGATGTTTATCACAGGAGCCAGTAAGAGAACAGTGGAACAAAGAACAATATAAAATATTTAGAGAACAGGAATAAATTCAAGCAGAGCAGTAATCACATTAAATGTAAGTGATGTGAAACCCGAAAGCATACACCTGTAACTTCAGCACTCAAGAGGCAGGAGGGTAACAGTTTATGACCAACTCGCTCTTCATGCTTAGCCCCTGTTGAAAAACAAACAGCAACAGTAATAAAAGTGCACATATGCACACACACAAACACACAAATATGCCCCCCAAGTGGTTGGAACTAAAGGCACTAGTGTGCCTGTTGACACAAGTTCCTAGTACAGTACCAAACCATGATTGTCAATAGAAAACATGATAAGTCAACTGGACCTTATCAAAATTAAACACTGTGGGTCTTCACATATATTAAGATGAAGATGGAAAAAACTGAAGGTTTGGAGAAAATACTCATAAATTTCTTTTCTGATAAAGAGCATTTATACAGTCAGATGTGTTGTTGCTTACATATAACTCTGTCATTTGGTAGCCTGATGCAATGGGATCATAGCTCAGGACAGCCCAGACTACATAGGAAGCCGTAAAGCAGACTGGCCTATGTTCTAGGACAGAGTGAGATCCTATCTCAAAACAAAACAAAACAAAACAAAACACTCAACTTTTGAAGAGGCATAGCCAAAAGATACCAACAAATAATAAGATGTACTAATGCAATGGCAAAATCCCCACCTGAACATCGCAAGATGTGTAGTTATTAGGAATATTGCTGAGGAGTCACATGCTGCTTAAGACAGTTGGGGGCTGTGAGGAGTGCCCCTTACCTCTTCATATCCCTGTCCTGGAGCAGGCTGAGCCTTTGGCCTCCTCACCGGGAGAGCCACAAACAACAAAACATCCCAAGGGTAAACACATCCTGTCCCTGAGAACTGTCTCCAAAAGATGTCCCTGTTCAGCCCGCGGTATGAAAAACACTTGCAGTGGAAAGGCAAGCTGGGAACTTGTGCACAGAAAAGCATGGTGCAAAATTCAGACTGCCTCAGCTGCCTTACTTGTTTCTGCTTGACGTTGCAGGCCCTTATTGGAGGATGTTTTCCTTTTGGGGGTATTGGGAGTTGAGACAGGGTCTCACTATGTAGTTTTGGCTGGCCTGGAACTCTCTACGTAAAACGAGGCTAATCTCAAATGCACCTACTTCAACTGGGATTAAGGGCATGGCTACTACACTGGATTAAGTTTGCTTCTCTCTCTCCCTCCCTCTCTTTCTCTCTAACGTTTTGTTTTGTTTTTTGACAAGATTTCACAATAAATCCCTGGCTATCAGGCTATCCTCACAGACCTTTGCCTTCCTCTGCCTCTTCTGCCTCTTCTGCCTCACTCTCTGCTTCTCCTCTGCACCCCAACCTCTCCTCTGAAACTCTGCCACTCTGTGCCTCTGCTTCTCTGCCTCTCAGACTCTGCCAATCTGCCTCTCTCTCTCTGCCTCTCTCTGTACCTCTGCCTCTCTCTGCCCCTCTGTAAACTCTCTGCCTCTCTCTGTACCTGTGCCTTTCTCTGCCTCTGTTTGTTTCTCTCTGTGCCTCTGTCTTTGCCTCCCCCTGCGGCCTCTGCCTCTCTCTGTTCTCTCTGCCTCTCTCTCTCTGCCCCCCTCTCTCTCAGCCTCCTCTCTGCAATTCTCTGCCTCTCTGCCTCTCTCTCTCTCTACCTCCCTTGGCTTCCTCTCTGCCTCTCTGCCCTTCTGCGCCTCTGCCCTTCAGCACCTCTGCCCCTCTACCCATCTGTGCTTCTGCCCCTCTGAGCCTCTTCCCCTCTGCACTTCTCTGCCTTCTCTCTGCCCCTGAGCGCCTCTGCCCCTCTGCCCCTCTGCCTACCTGCCTCTCTGCCTTCTCTCTTCCCCTGTCTCTCTCTCTGCCTCTTGCCTCCTGCCCCCTCCTATGCCTCTGCCTCCCAAGTACTGGGATTAAAGGCTTGTGCCACTACTGCCCAGATTTGGTCTGCTTTTCAGTTAGGCCAGTCTTCTTTGTTGTATGTTGCAAAATGATGCTTTGCTGTCTGTCTGCTGCATCTGTCTGCCTGCTATAGCTATTCTTTAACTTTTGCGTGCTGCATACTTAATAAACTCCAATTGAAACTGAGAGCAGAGCTATCAGATCATTCTCCAGACAAAACAGTAGTATAGAGGAACCCCACGTAGAATCCTCTGTGTCCAATTTTATGTATAGTTTAAAGATAAAAGGTAAACAGGTACTGGTGGCATATACCTTTAATTCCAGCACTTGAGAGGCAGAGTTAGGTGGACCTTTATGAGTTCAAGGCCAGCCTGGTCTACAGAGTGAGTTCCAAAGCAGCCTGGGCTACACAGAAAAACTCTGTCTTGAAAGACCAAAAAAATTAAAATTAAAATATTTGGAGAAATGCTCAGCGGTTAGGAGCCCTAGCTGCTCTGTGAAAGAGACCTATTTTAATGCCAGGACCCACATGGGTCTCAGAGTCATTTATAACTCCAGTTCCAGGTTCCTCTGCGGGCATCAAGCATACATGTGGCAAACACCCCCCCCCTACACACACATAAATAATGAAGAACTTATAGCAATATAGGAGATGAACTGGAGTGGAGGAGTAAAATAAAAGGTGCAAAAAGGAGAAGTATCCAACAGATATGTCTACTGAAGCACACACATAAGTTGGCTGAAAGCACAACTTGCTTATCCTCACTCCTTGTGAGGGAAATTCAGTGTAAATTGCCAGGAAATATCTCTTCACAACAGCTGGGTAATGAAAGGGAGTCCTGGGTGCTGAGGATGTGGAGATGCTGGGCCTTCCTACCCTACAGGCAGAAATGTAAAGCTGTGCGGCGCTCCAGAGACAGATTTGCTGTGTGAGCAAGCAAACCTACTTGTCCACAAATACTGAACACACTCATGAACCAAAACATGTGCCTCCCAGAAACTTGCACATGTATGTTTGCGGCAACATTATTCAGAAAAGACAAGTGTGGAAAACATCCAAATGCCCAGCAGCTAGTGAACAGGCTACCTAGATGTGGCCTGCTTGACAACCACACACAAGGCTGAAGAGAGAGGGCCAGCTCACTGGTGTGCCCTACAATACTGTAGGACAGACAGCCCACGGCAGCCAGGTGTAGTGACTCACACTCACAATCCCAGCCTTCAGAAGGCTGTGACTACAGAACTTCAAGTTCCAGGCTAGCCTGAATTACACAGAAAGACTCTGTCTCACAAAATAAAACCCACACATGACTGTTTATATAAAATAGCCAAAATAAATTTATTGAGACAAAATAGATTGATTAATGTTTGTCTAGGACTGTGGATGGGAATAAAGACCGACTACACATGAGCACAGATGATCTTGGGTAATGGAAAATGCTTTAAAATAGGACTGCCATGGGCTGTGAGTGTGGTGCAGGGTAGAGTGGTTGTCTCAAAAGAATAAGGCTCCAAGTTCAATCCCCAGCATCACCACTAAGAAATAATTGTGCACTTGACACATATACATTTTATGGAATACAAATTATACCTTAATAAAGCTATATTTTAAAGTTTTGTTTATTATTATTATATGTGCATGAGTGTTTGAGCACCATGTGTATGCACAGTACTTGAGGAAGCAAAAAAAAAAAAAAAGGGCATTGTTTCCCACTGGAACCAGAGTTACAGATGGTTATGAGCCACCATGTGGGCTCTGAGAATGAAGCCCGGGTCCTTTGGAGGAGCCCCGAGTACTCCTGACCACTGAGCCTTCTCCCCAGTCCCCAGGAGAGCTGTATTTTGGTAAAAAGTTAAGCCCCATTTCCAAGTATTACAAAGTGCACTTACGTATTTTTTTCCTCTGTCTCTTCCTCTCTTCGAGGAGCGCGATGGTGATGCGGAGCAGGCGGTTGACATTGTGCTCGATCGCTCTCAGAGTTTCCTGCATTACTTCCATTCGTGCAACCGCATGGCGAACCTCCTCCATGTCAACGGCGGGCACCTCAGACAGAACGAAATCTTGAAGAGAGTAAAGAAAGCCATCTTACGGAGGAAACAAACTAATTATCTCCACATACGCTTCTGCTTTTTGTTAACTGTGTGACGTGGTTCCAGTGGGGAGCAGTGTTACCGTGCACTTACTGTTATGAGGGGCCCTTCCCCTATTAAACGATTGTATAGAAAGAAACCTGGAATAGAAGCCCACACAGTTAAACCAGCAAGTTAAGAAAATGCAACCAAGGTTAAAACACGCTGGGTTTATTCCCCTGTGGGGTCTTTCCTTCTTGGTCGGATCAACCCTTCAACCTCATTTGTGATTTAATTTCTCCTTCATTAGCCCCATCCCTTCCCTCTGCCCCTTCCAGACACTCACTCCATTCATCCAGCCAGGACTGAAGACTGCTGAGTGTTTTTTCTCTAATGTCAATAGACTTAATAGACATGGCCATCCTCTCTAACAAAAACTTTCTCTTCTTTTTCTGGTTTTCTTTGAGTGAAAGCTTCCTTGAAGGGGACGTGCTTTCGATATGATAGCGAGTCATTATCAGCTCCACGTTGTTCATGATTTCAATCAGCCGTGCGAGAACTTCCTATGAAAAGGAGGAATAACAAGTTTTGGTCATGCTTACTTTCAGAATGTCAGTAATCAATATAAAGCCAACCCATTAAAGTCTTGTTAGGGTGGTAAGATGCTCTGTGATTACAGGTACTTGCTGCCCAGCCAGGGAGCCACAGGGAGGAAAGAGAGAACAGACTCCCGCAGTGCACGGCCACACACACATAAGCATCCACCCAAATGTAAACAGACAAATAAAATAGAATTTTGAAAAATACTTAAGTCTTGCTGGCTAACCTCAACTTTTGGGGTAACTGGCCAAAACTGTGAATCCTAGGCCAGCCTGGGCAATACGGGGAAACCCTCCCATGTCAAAAATAAAGCCTTGCCACTGTGGCTTTACTATGAAGAAGAAGGAAGAAAGAAAGAAAGAAAGAAAGAAAGAAAGAAAGAAAGAAAGAAAGAAAGAAAGAAAGAAAGAAAGAAAGCAAGAAAGAAGAGGAGGAGAAAGAAGATGTAGGTTAGACATGATGGTTCATGCCTACAGCACTCAGAAATCACAAGTAAGAATTCAAGGCTACAGAGGCTAACCTGGGCTACATGAGACCCTGTCTCAACAACTCTTCAAATAGATAAAAAGAATTTTTAAAGCGTTCATCATCTAGCATGACTGATGAAATTGAAAGAACATTGGGTTTTAAGCTGGCCTGGGACTCTAACTGCAGCAATTTTGTAAAAAAAAAAAAAAAAAAAAAAAAAAGCATTTGCTGTCACTTAACACCCCTGAACTGCCTCTGACTTATCTATAAAGCAAGACTGCTAAAGCAGCCGCTTCCTCTTTACTAGTGCATTTTGGGCCAGGGCCTTCTCATCCTGTACAGACTCCCTGCCAGTACACTTGGCATGCTTGGAATGCCAGCACAGGGAGATGGAGGTAGAAGGATCGAAAGTACAAGGTCATCCTTGATTACATAGGAAGTTTGAGGCTAGCCTGGGCTATAAAAGACACTATCTCAAGCAAACAGTGAATAACTGTGGGAATACATTTGATTGTCAGAATTATCAGAAGGATGGATTGCTAAGCACCAGCTAAAGGTGGTGAGGGAGGGAGGGGCTTGCAAAATGGCTCAATCATCAGAGGTGCTTGCTTGCTACCAAACCTGACACCAGAGTTCCACTCCCAGATCCTACTGAGTGTCAGGAGAAAACTGACTTATGATGTCCACATGGTGCCATGGGATGTGAGTACACACACAGGCATACACACACATACATACACACACACACATGCCTGTGCGCACGCCATAAATACGTTTTAAGTTTTTTGGGACCTTTTTTGGTTTGGGGTTTTTTGTTTGGTTGGTTTGGTTTGGGTTTTTAAGACAGGGTCTCTTTGTGTAACAGCTTTGTAGACCAGGCTGGCCTCTAACTCACAGAGATCCTCCTGCCTCTGCATCTGCCTCTAGATTGCTGGGATTAAAGCTGTGCACCACCACTGCCCGGCAATAAATAAGTTCCTAAGTTACAAGCTATTTTCACAATTGTAGAATACCATCATTCAGTACCAGTGATAATTAGTTTTCATTAACTTGACACAAGCTAGGGTGCCACCCTAGGGTGACTGTTGCTGTGGTTAAACAGCATGACCAGAAGCGACGTGGGAAGGAGGTTTCCTTCTCTCTCAGCTTCTTATAACAGTTCAGCACTACATGCAGGGAGGGCTAGAGGCTGGCGCTGCTGCAGAAGCTATGGAAGGCTGCTGCATCCTGGTTTGTTTATTACAGCCTGATCTCAAGGAGGCATTTTCTCAGCTGAGGTTCCTTCCCTCCTCTCTGATGACTCTAGCTTTTGTCAGGTTGTTACGAAACTATGCAGCTCTTCTGGGAAGCATGAACATCAATTGAGAAAATGCCCTCATCAGACTGGTCTGTAGGTAAGCCTTTGAGACATTTTCTTGATCAAGGATTTATTTCAGAGGGCCTATCCCTCTATGAGTGATAGCAGCCTTTGGAAGGTGGGCCTGAGGCATGTAAGAAAGCAAACTGAGCAAGCCACAAAGAGCAAACTGGTAAACAGCTTTCCTCCATGGCCTCTGCTTCATTCCCATCTCCAGGTTCCTGCCTTGAGTTCCTGCCTTGGCTTCCTCTGATAATGGACTGTGACCTGAAAGCCAAATAAAATCCTTTCCTCCCCATGCTGCTTTTGGTTATGGTCTCTTTTTGGTTTGGGCGCAGCAAAAGAAAAGCAAACTAAATGGCATCAATAACACATTGACAGTTTTGCTTAGTTTTGCTACAATAAGACTGAATCTATAGCAGCCCCTAATTGTGGCTTCTACTGAAAGAACCAGGCCTGACACCCCCAAAAGTCACCAGGAACTAGTGACCCACCCCAAAGTCACCAGGAACTAGACCATAGGTTACCAATTCCAGAAACAAGGTCATAAAAATCCCCTACCCAAGGGACAGCCTGAGGATAACCACAAGAATGGGAAGGTATCTTTTTCTCAGGGCGGGGCATCTATGCTGGGCAGCCCACTGACCTAACATTCCTGAGGTCTGTAGATAGCTCACTCAGTATTAGTTATGTTAGTCAATCACTTTGTGACAAGCTTGTCCATGCTGAATGTCATCCAATCATGTAACTGCTAATCTGGGAATTCCCAGTTGCTCAAACTCCAATAAAAACTCTGCCGTGCAGCTGCTCGGGGCTCTCCTCTCTGATCCACTGTGTTGGTGATTGTGGAGAGACTGAGCTTAAGCCTGAATCAAACTCTTTGCTCTGGCATACATGGCCTGGCTCTTTTGCTCTGGCATACGTGGCCTGGCTCCTAGTGGTCTTTGAGGACCTTAAGATATGGGTATAACATTTGAAGGCTCATCTGGGATCCCCAAGACACCCCCCCCCCAGGACCCTTGGCATTTGAAACTGAACAGTGGCTGGTAAGTGAGCACTCTGTCCATGTCTATTTTTGTCTGTCTATGTCTGTCTCATTCCTCTAGTTTCTGTTTTCAGTCCTTAAGGCAAAATCTGTAATCTGTGTGGTCAGGAACTGTTAGAGTGGATGTGGTGGACAACTGTGGGCCACAGGTGCCCTGGAAGACATTCTAGACCCTGTTGGAGGGGACAGATGCGCACCAATCTGTAGGGGTGATAGAGTACCCAGTATTCTGTTATCTCTAGATCACTGGATAAGGACAAGACAGGTAGCTCCTGCAGGGTGGCTTCTCCACTGTCCTACTTTCTGTTTCCCCAACACCCCCCAGCCCCACCACACAGGAGTGGTAGGATCTGTTGTCTGGCTTTGTGTGTGTGTTTCTGCCGGCAAGTGGTGGGATCTGGCTCTGTGTGTGTCCTTCTGGTTGACTGTCTTGTCTGTCACTGCCTGTTTTTTTGTGACTGGGACTGAATGACAACATGGGACAGTCTCCTTCTAACCTCCTAGACTTAATTCCTGCCCATTTCAGGGCGGCTCCAGCCTACAGTATACAGAGCCCCAGCCTTGGCGCCTCTGCCACTGCCCTGGCCTCTGTCTGGCAGAGCTTGGCCACTGCTCTGGTCTCTGGTCTGACTGAACAACAGGCCACCGTTCCAAACTCCGGTGTAGTTGGGTAGAGCCCAATTTCAGGGCAGGCCACCCCTAAGGGGACAGGATGGTGGGTGCATTGAGGGATGGGCTGCTGTTCCTAGTTTGGGGTTTTTTCTTCTTCCTTTCTCTTTGTGTGCATTATACTAGCACATTCTTGTCTTGTGTTTGTGTGCTTGTGATGGTCTCAGCAGGCCGGAGATGAACCAGCTGTGCAGCGCGGTGACTTCACCTGCCCCACACTTTCAGTGCTATAAGCTGGGGCACCTCTGGTCATCGCCAGTGGGAGCAGACCTCTGGGTAGGACAGGTGGGAAACAACCAAGAGCAAGGCAGGCAGTGCAAGCTCGCCCAGGCTGATGGGCTCATTTCCACCTGGATGGCTGGGAAGGCTCAGCTGGGGACGATGGCTGGGGAAGGGATGGTGTCAGCCATTCCAACCCCCAAGGGCTGCTGCCCCTAGGCAGCAGTGCTGGCTCAAATCCTGGGGCAGAAAGAGCTTGTGGCGCTGCAAAGAGTGCAACTTGAGCAAGCCTGGCCTCTGGGAGGAAAAGTGGGCAACTTCCATAATGGTGCCCAATTCTCTTCCGGGGATCAGCATGAGAGGGCAGAGTTGAGGAGGCAGCCAAGGGGTGGCTGCATTGTGTGGCAACCTAAGCAACACTGCTAGCAAGTCCCAAACCCCTTCATAGATTCAACAAATAAAACAGTGCTTGAAATTACAGCTGGATGAATTAAGAAAAGTTTTGTCTGTCTGTTTTAAATGTATGTATGGCCGTTACACGTTTATTTCTGACTGATCTTAAGTGGTTAATATGTTCTGTATGTCTTGGTTATAGATTAACACTATTGGATATGTTTAAAGGTTAAATTCAAAGTCTTATAAGCTTCAGGAAACCCACCTGAATCCACCTCTCAGGTCAAATGGGCTCCAGATAAGTATTGCACTGATTGCCTATCTCAGCGGGTGGGATTTCACCTTTCCCTGGTTTGGGGACTTGCCTTTCCTAGGGACTTGATTGCTATATTCCTACATGCAACCCTGGCTGGATTGGGGAGTTCCCCTCATTGATCAGCATAAACGCCTCTTTTGGTAGGGGAAGACTGACCATTGAGCATCCAGCAACTTCCTCTACCTTTTGAGATGGAGGAACCCCCAACACAGTCTTCACTGGCTACAGTTGACCCTTTTTGCTGACTTCCATTTAGGACTTCCATCTTTCTCCTGGGAGAGATTTTTTTTCCCTTCTACATGCATGGGTTCTCCCCCTCTTATGCTCGTCTATGAAAATCCTAGCACTAAGTAAACCATGTCTCCTACGGGCAGCTGTGCCCTTGGTCTCTGGCCAACACTGACCAGAGTTGTTGAATCAGGTGGGACTTTACTGAGCCAAACCTTGCCTTTGGGACACCTCTGGCAGGCCACTGACTCCTACCTTCCCAATGGGAATAGTCCATTCATCCGTTCCTACAGATTCTCCTCTGGGATATCTTCTGCAGAATTTCAGATTTCTACACCTAGTGCCTGCTTTAGGGGCCTCTAAGATTACACATTTCTGTAGCCAAACTTGGCTTTAATTTCCTTAGATGACAGATCCAAAACAAAGCCTTCTTAATTGCTGCCAGTGATTGGGTAAATGGAGGTTCCTTCAGGTAAATGGAGGTTCCCATGTTCTAGTCTTGTTGATCCAAACCTTCCACCTCTGTTCACTTTCCCAAACGTTTTAAATGTAAACCTAAAGAATTTTCTCCATAACCTACTTAACTTTATCTTTTGCCTATATAGATGTTTCAGTATCCTGCCAAACACAGATGTTTCCTATATCCACAGCAGTGCCAAAACAGCTACCACAGGTGTTCAAGACTCCTCACTACCTCACAGACTCCATCAAGCTGGACCTGCACTTTCCCTCCCAGCCATGGATGTTCTTACAGGCCCTGGACAGCATCAAAGCAGCCTGTTCTTGCTGGACTTGGCCAGCGTTTCAGCCTTCTGACCTCCCTACAGCGCCCCCAGTGTCAGCAGGAAGTACCCAGAAGAGAATCTATGCCTGATATTCATTTATTATTAACAAAAGGCTGGAACGGTGTGCTTCAGTCCCAAGACAAGGAGCTGCAGGTCCTGCCAGCATTCCTACCTGCTGCCTTTCGTGGCTGGAAACTCTACTTGCAACCCTCTACCCTAAATTTCCCAGGGCAGGGGCTTGATCTCCTCCTCTTGACCATGTAATCTGGCCATTTTGTTGCTATTATTTTTTCTTTCTGTCTTACCCCCTTGCATGGCAACCAAGTGCTGCTTCCAATGAATCTAAATTTATATACTTTAACTTGTCTTACATAAGCAGCAGCCCAAGTTACTCATTTTTTAAGTATAGAAAAAGGGAGGAATGTTAGTACTTAGGCAGCCTGCTTCTGGGTTGCCTAGCAACCTATGATGTCATTATGTGTCACTGGCCAGGCAGCCACACCTGGCAGACGTGGTTACCTTGCTCCTTAAAAGGACCACCCCATCACTTTGTCTCTCTTTTGCCCTCTCTTGCCTTTCTCCCCTTTCTTTGTTGGGGAGCTCCCTCTCTTCCCTCTATCATGTCTCACTCTCTCCTTCTCTCTCTTCATCTCCAGCTAATAAACCTCTTTCATATAAAATCTGCTGTGCGCATCATCATCACCACTTATTTGGTCCTAACAATACATGTGTGCATATGTGTTTGTAACATCTATAGAAACACAGATTTAAAAAAAAAATAGCAACTATGTGGCCTGCCGTGTCATATGAATCTGCCATCTTGAAATTGCCACGTGGTGTGGTCTAGGGCAAAAAAAAATTACATAATCTCTTAGCCATAATGAATTCTGTTTATCATCCTATCTCCTTTTAGACTAAGAAGACAAGTCTCATTTAAAATTGGTATTGATTTTAGCAACTTAATTGTTTACACTGATAAAATAAAAAAGTCATAAGACCTGGATATGCCACTGCTTAGATGAACCCCAGATGAATACACCCACCTGACTTTGAAATGGGATTTTTTTCCCTTGGTCTTGGGGTTCCTCATTTTCTCCAATTACTGGACAAATTTTAATTTCTGTTTCTAGTCTAAATTTTTCTCAGCAGATTTTCATCTGGCTCAAAGACTCCATTCAGGGATCAGCTATGGATTACAAGCTGAGATCTGGAGTTGCTGAAAGCTGATGTAAACCAGTCCAGCTCATGTGATGGTTCCCCGTGTCTTCAACTAGATCATTAATTAGATGGTTTCGATAAGTGCCCCATTGCCTAGCTTTTGACTAGCCTTTCAGCCTTCCTGGACCCCTAATATCTCCATCTTTTTTTTTTTTTTTTAAAGATTTTATTTATTTAATTAATGTTCTGTCTGCATGTGCTCCTGCATGCCAGAAGAGGGCAACAGATCTCAGTATAGATGGTTGGGAGCCACCATGTGGTTGCTGGGAATTGAACTCGGGACCTCTTAATGAAGAGAGAGTGTTCTTATCCGATGAGCCACATCTCCAGCTCCTAATAATCTTAATGTCAGCCTGACACCCTGAAAAGTCACCAGGAACTAGTGACCCACCCCAAAGTCACCAGGAATTGGGCCATAGGTCACCAATTCCAGAAACAAGGTCATAAAAATCCCCTACCTAAGGAACAGCCTGCGGATAACCACAAGAATGGGAAGGTACCTTTTCTCAGGGTGGGGCATCTGTGCTGGGCAGCCCACTGACCTAACATTTCTGAGGTCTACACATAGCTCATTCAATGTCAGTTATGTTAGTTAGCCAATCACTTTCTAACAAGCTTGCCCTTGCTGAATGTCATCCAGTCGTGTAACTGCCAAACTGGGAATTCCTGGTTCTTACTCAAACCCCAATAAAAACTCTGCCATGAAGCTGCTGGGGCTCTCCTCTCTGATCCACTGTGTTGGTGATGGTGGAGAGACTGAGATTAAGCCCAAATAAAGCTCTTTGCTCTTGCATACGTGGTCTGGCTCCTGGTGGTCTTTGGGGACCTTAAGATCTGGGCATAACACCACAATTAGTTTAATATATGAAAGTCCATCTACTTCAAGTTAAATTTGACCTAGGATTTAAACACCAAGAAGCATATCATAACTAATTTCCTTTTGTTTACTCATATTCACATTCATTTTAAAGTGTAACTATAATTTGTAGAGCATTAATGAATATAATTTTAAAGGAATCAAAATGTTGAAAGCATTTATTTATTTATTTATTTATTTATTTATTTTGGATTTTCAAGACAGGGTTTCTCTGCATAGCCTTGGCTTTCCTGTACTTTTTGTAGACCTGGCTGGCCTCAAATTTACAGCAACCTGCCTGCCTGTGCCTCCCTGAGTGCTGGGATTACAGACTTGCACCACCAAGCTTGGCAGCAAAGACATTTTTAAACCAGTTGTAGTGACACATGCCCATAAACCCAGCAGTTGGTGGCAGAGGTAATGAAGGAAGGAAAATCGGGGGCAGGTTAAAGATAAACCCTGGCTGTGTAGCATTCAAGGCCACCTTGAACTATATGAAATTCTGACTTGGCAAAACAAAAATAAGTTTTTTTGTTTGTTTTTGTTGTGGTTATTGTTGTTTTTGAAACAGGATTTCTCTGTGTAGCACAGGTTGTCCTGGAACTCAGGCTATAGACCAGGCTGGCTTCAAACTCATAGAGATCTGCCTTCCTCTGGCCCCTGTGTGCTGAGGTTATAAATGGTTGTGAGCCACCATGTGGTGGCTGGGAATTGAACTCAGGACTTCTGGAAGAGCAGCCAGTGCTCTTAGTAATTATTTCTCAGATGTGACACTAAAGGCAGCTAAAGTACATATATGTTAAACAAGACTTTAAAGCTTAAATTAAATATAGGGCTGGAGATGGTCAACAGTTAAGAACACTTGATGCTCTTTCAGAGGACCTGGATTTTCAGCACACATAGTTGCTCACAACCATCTGTACCTCCTGTTGCAGAGGATCTGGCACCTTCTTCCGACTGCCACAGGCACCAGGCACACACTGCACATTTATATACATACAGGAAAAATACTCAAACACATAAAATAACATATTTTATTTTGAGAAGAGGTCTCACTATGTAGGCTTTTCTGGCCTGCAACTCTCTATGTAGACTAGGCTGAAAATAAATGTTAAGTTTTTGGTTTTCATTTTGTTTTTTGAGACAGGGTGTTTCTGTGTAGCCTTGGCCATCCTGGACTTGCTTTGTAGACCAGGCTAGCCTCAAACTCACAGAAATATACCTGTCTCTGCCTCCCAAGTGCTGGGTTAAAGGTGTGTGCCACCACTGCCCTAGTATTAAAAATACTTTTAAGCAGGGCACAGTGGCACATGCTTGTAATACCAGAACTCTGGGAAACAAAAGCAGGAGGATCTTTGTGAGTTAGTGGCCAGTCTGGTCTACAAAGTGAGTCCAAGACAGCCAAAGTTAAGAAAGGAAAGAAAGGAAAGAAAGGAAAGAAAAGAAAGCAAAGAAAGAAAGAAAGAAAGAAAGAAAGAAAGAAAGAAAGAAAGAAAGAAAGAAAGAAAGAAAGAAAGAAAGAAAGAAAGAAAGAAAGAAAGAAAGAAAGAAAGAAAGAAAGAAAGAGGGACAGCTAAAGGGAGGAGAGAGAAGGGAAGGAGAGGAGAGGGAACAAACCCTATCAGGTGTTGGAAACGGGTAAAGCCTTGAGCAGAAGGCTCCCCTCCCTGGCTGAGAATTGCTGACCCCCAGAAGAGAACAGCCGTGCAGTTGGAGCCAGACATTCCAGGGATAAGGGACTCCCAGGTGGAATGACATTCCAAGATAACCAGCCGCCCAGGCGGAACCGCTCCACCTCAGGGATGTTACCTTCCCCTCCCTGCTCCTTCCTTTCTCCGCTTTTAAACTGATACGTTTCACCCAATTAAATCAGACCTCGACAAGGACACTGCTTGGTCTCGTTCTTCTTTCTCGCCTGTTTTTCTTTTAGGCCTGGTTCCCCTCAGACCCCACGAATAACTAGGTCCTGCGGGTCGGGGCAAGTGGCGCCCAATGTGGGGCCGAGGTACGGACCACTGCCAGACGGAGACCTTCAATGGATGGACCCTGGTCGCCAGCGTCAAGGCCATGGTAAACCGAAAGTGACTTTTGGACGGCAACTCATGAAACATGCGTTCTCGCTGCTCACGGAAAAAGACACATTTGGTAAGTGACATCTCCGTCTATAAAATTGGGCCAAATTTTGTCAAAAGAGGCGGTCTTCATTCGTGACCTCAAGGCCTCTCTCAGGGAAAGAGGAATTAGAGTAAAAAATAATGATTAGATTTTTTGTCTTTGTGTCAGAAGTTTGTCCTTGGTTTGTTGTAGAAGGACCAGAGATTAATCCTACCAAATGGGATAAGGTTGGAGTCTGTCTCAATAAATTATTACATGACAAGGGACCTAATACAGTCCCCATGCAGACCTTTAGTTATTGGACTCTGTAAAGAGTTTGTAAGACAGCAAAGCTGTCAGAATTAGATTAGAAGATATTCTTAGCAACAGTAATAAACATTTCTTTTAAGGCATTAAGTAGTAAAATTAAACAATATCAGTAGACTAACAGCCGGTGTGTGTGATGTTTTAAAATAAAGTATAGAAGTTAAGATAACGCCCTTAAGTCACTAAGTAATGAAATTAGGTAATTCCAGCTGATTAACAGCTGGTGCGTATGGAGCTAAAGCTTATGCATAGGGCATAAGCTAAAACTATGCCCTAAAAAATGTATAAAAACTGCAGCCTGAGCCTATGTAGTTGCGACGGGCTAAACTCTTAAGCGAGGAAGCCGCAAGATCGCCAATAACCAGCCCATTCCCGAACAGCTGCATGAAAAGCCCAGACTACCTTAACAAGCCAGTCCTGTGAGGACCCCCTTATCAGACCGGCCCTAGAAGGTGGCTCCCGAGTAACCGCATCTTCCTTGACAACTGAGGCCTGGCTGGAACAGAGAAGCTCCGAGGCCCATCAAGTCAGCAGAAGACACGCCTGAGGTCCGGCGGGAATTGTGAAGTTCCGGGTTCTGGAAGACACTGAAACACCATCACACCGGAGGTAACGTGTCCGAGCCCGTACCTGTGGTCAGGTCGTATATCCTATGAGATGTATAATGTGCTATGCAATGCTTAGATATCTGTGTGATTTGTGTGATTAAAGCAGCATTCAAAATCATTCTGGCGTTGGCTCTTATCAATAACTTGCCGCCCTAGAGAGGCGTCTCGGTTAAAGTC
>CM053752.1:3085301-3159911 GCA_028658305.1 Pachyuromys duprasi | reverse complement strand
GAGCCTAACTTCAAGTCACAACTGATGCCCGTGCCTTACCCCAGATCTCTGCAAAAAAAAAAAAAAAAAAAAAATCATATGAGACTGGAGGAAGAGGTAATTGGGACGCGGTAGGCTGGAAGTGACTAACACCTGACTTTGAGCTGGTCTGGAGGAAGAGGTCTTTTGGGATGCTGGAGGCCAAAGATATAGGTGCATGTCGAGAGCGGGAGAATATTGGATGCCATAAAGATAAATGAGGCGTTGGTTGGCCAAAAGAATTAAAAGAAAAGCACAGATAAATTGGTTGAAAAAATTATCTCAAACCCACCAAAGTCAAACCTGGTCTGGTATTTACAAAAAAAAAAAAAATTAAATTTTTATACAGCCTCGCCATAGTGATTTGGAAATGAAACGGTTAATTAGGAAAATAAAGGGCATAGAAATTGCCCCAGTCACAGGCCAACCACCTGAGAATGAGGAAGAACAAAAATGGAAAGGAGTAGCTCAAACAACACAGGATAGGATAGGGATGAAACCCACGAAAGTAAAAGTACCTTTAGTGGATCCTCTAGGAGTAAATCCTATTATTAAACAGGCGCCTAAAGGAGAGATACCAGCAATATTAGTAAAGACAGTGCAAGATATAGATAAGGATAGATTAATGGGAACAGTGGATTATAAAAGAATAAAATTAGCCCTAAAATGCCAGAAAATTTGCCAGATGTAGAGGACATATTCTTACAGATAAAGCAGGCCACACCCAAATGGCTAGCAGCTGTGGACTTGTCAGATATGTTCTTTGGAATCCCACTGCACCCAGACAGCCAAGAGATAACTACTTTCTCTTGGCAAGGGCAGCAATACAAATTTTTGAGATTACCACAGGGTTATTTAAATAGCCTGGTAATAGCCCATAACACTTTACAATTAACATTTCAGGATTTTAAAGATTCAAAGGCAACTGTTTTAACATATATAGATGACATTATTATTTTGTGGAAAGGAAAAGGAGGAAGTACAGGATACACTAGAGAGGCTAATCCAACACCTTAGAGATCAGGGATGGACAATTAATAAGGATAAAATTCAAGCAGTAGCACAAGAGGTTAAATTTTTAGGAGTCCACTGGTCAACAGATGGACTAAAAACACCAAAGGAAGTGATACATAAATTATAAACACTTAAGATAAGACAGAAGTACAGCACCTAATAGGATTGTTTGGTTACTGGAGACAGCATATCCCATATTTACAAGTAATTTTACAATTGTATAAAATAATGAGGAAAGCACTTTATATGGACTTTATATGGACCAAAGAACAAGAAGATGCAGTAAAGTTAATATTAGAATATATTAAACAATACCAGGCTCTGACAGATATATAGGAAAATGATGAAGTTATTATTGATGAACTATATATGCATGGATATGGTAATTGGAATATCTTTGCAAAAAATTAAAATGTGCTAAGGCCAATCGGATTTTACACCAAAAAATTCCCATGGTCAGAAAACAAATATTCGCTGTTTGAAAAACAATATGGACCTTATATGAGGCCATAAGAAGAGTGCAATCTCTGTTAAGACAGAACTCTGTGACAATCCGAACACCGATACCCCTACTAGATTGGGTAAAGGCACCAGGAGAGGCATGGGCTTGTCTACCCATGGAAGGAAAGGTACTGCAATGGAAATGGTACCTGTCGAAATTCCTTCGGGTTGTACCTCTGTATGCAAAGGGGACAGCGTCAAAGATGTCGGAGTCAATACTGCAGACCAACAGCCCCATGACTCCAGAAGGCATGACCTTCCCAAACATCTCCCCTCCCCAAAAACAGATGCCAATGGGGCAATGGGATACAGAGGAATACTCCCCCACTTTGGTTAATGCCTGGTTCATGGATGGTTCATCAACCACCATGAACAATAAAACGCACTGGAAAGCAGCAGCCTACAGACCAGGGGATGACATGATGATATCTGAACAAGGCACAGAAAAGTCAGCTCAACATGCAGAAGTCATAGCAGCATTATTAGCTGCCAGACAATCTCTTAAAGAAAATAAAAAATACCTGTATATATTTACAGACTCCTGGTGTGTAGCTAATGGAATAGCTATTTGGTCAGGAAAAGGAAGTTAGCTGGATGAAAGTTAGGAGGTAAAGATATTTGGTCCAAAGAAGCATGGATAGAATTAGATGAGATAGCCAAGCATTCTAAAGTATTACAGGTAATTAAGCTAAAACCAGCATAGGAAGTAAGAGAGAACAGGGATGGAAAGATTAAATTAAAATGAAATTGGAAAATACAAGAGCCAGACATACAAGATATTCCTATAAGCAGAGAAGAAATTTCATATTTACACAAGAGCATAGGACACATAGGACAACATGCCATGGAGCAATGGTTTAGACAGAGGAATCTTAAGGCAAATAGAACAGATATTAAACGGGCATTACAGCAATGTAAGGATTATCCAGCATCACAAATGAGATTTAGACATAATTATAGAGGAATTGTAGGACACAAACTACATTTAAATAATATAGTACAGATTGACTATATTGGACTGCTCCGGAACAAGGCCTTACCCTTGAGAGCGTTTCCAGCATAGGTTTATGCCTCTTGGGACCTAGGATGATTCCCCCTGCTTCTTAGTAACATTTACAATTCCTCCGTAATTGTTAATGCTTCCTTTTGGTTTTTTGCTGCTCCCAATGATTCATTTTTTGCCTGTTCTTCTGGGTTGACTACATATGTTTATACCCTTGCATTTCTAGCTCATAGAGATTTTTGTGTATTGGTTAAGATTCTCCCTTGCCTCACTGTTCATTAATCTGGAGAATTTCTTACTTTTTGGGAGCAAAAAGATTCATCTATGCATAGACCCAAAAGAGAGCCCGTGACTGCTATAACACTCATCGTTCTTTTGGGCCTTGGAGCTGCGGCTGCAGGGACCAGGATTGCCTCCCTAGTCACCTCTGGACAGAGCTTCAATGAGCTAGCCAGAGTCATTGAAAACCTAAAGGACTTGACAAACCTAAAGGAAGGCATGAAAGATCTAACAGACTCCCTAGCTTCCCTTTCAGAAGTGGTTTTGCAAAATAGAAGAGGCCTAGATCTCATCTTCCTCCAACAAGGAGGTCTTTGTGCAGCATTAAAAGAAGAATGCTGTTTCTATACAGACAAGACAGGACTAGTTAGAGACAGCATTAGACGGGTAGAAGAAAATCTTAAAAAGCGACAATTAGACAAAAAAGTGAGGCATGGCAAAATTGGTTTTCTACTTCCCCTCTTTTTACGACTCTCCTTCCCTCCATTCTTGGCCCCTTTGTTAGCCTTCTACTTCTCCTCTCCTTAGGACCCTGGGCATTTAAAAGATTAACTGATTTTGTTAAAGGACAGGTCGAGTCGGCCACTAGGCGGACAGTGTCGGTCCACTACCATCAGCTCGCTACAACCGAGGCTGGCCAAGAGCCTTATGAGGAGCCCTTGGGCTCGCCCTCATCTGCCCTTGATTTCTCTCAGCTGGCTCAGAGTCCCCCTCAGAGCTGGCTCCAAAAATGGCTGCGGGGACAGGAGCTTCACCGTTTTTGGTTTTTGGTTTGACAGAGGGGGAGATGTTGGAAACGGGTAAAGCTTTGAGTAGAAGGCTCCCCTCCCTGGCTGAGAATTGCTGACCCCCAGAAGAGAACAGCCGTGCAGTTGGAGCCGGACATTCCGGGGATAAGGGACTCCCAGGTGGAATGACATTCCAAGATAACCAGACGCCCAGGCGGAACCGCTCCACCTCAGGGATGTTACCTTCCCCTCCTTGCTCCTTCCTTTCTCCACTTTTAAACTGATACGTTTCACCCAATTAAATCAGACCTCGACAAGGACACTGCTTGGTCTCGTTCTTCTTTCTCGCCTGTTTTTCTTTTAGGCTTGGTTCCCCTCAGACCCCACGAATAACTAGGTCCCTCGGGTCGGGGCAACCAGGCTGTCTAAAATAAAAGATCTATCCTGGCATGGTGGCACCCAACTATTATTCCCATACTTGGAAATCCAACACAGGGGATTGTGGTGAGATCAATGCCAGCCTAGAACACATACTACAGAGTTTAAAGGTAGCCTGGGCTACATGAACCCTGCATCAGACAAAACAAAAATAGGTGTGATATATCAATATAGGCCAAGAATGTGAAGAAACTGGAATTTGCAAGGTAGTGTAATATGTTACAATCATTTAAAAAAAATAGGAGTTTCATAAACAATTGAGTATGGATCCAGCCATTCCTCTATTCAGTATTTGCACACGGAAATACGTCACTACTTCATAATTCATGTTCACAGTGGTATAAGTAGCAGCCCAAATCTAGAAAAAGCCTAGACATCCATGTTAGGTTGGACTCTCAAATGCCCCACAGGCTGCTGCTCTGACACCTGGCCTCCAGGTGGTGATGCTGTTCTGCAGGCAGTGGTGCCGAGGGATCAAAGTGGACCACTAGGGAAGGGCCTTTGGAAGGTCCACCCGTTTGAGACTGCTTTCATCTTCCTAGCACCTCACGGTCATCCCCCTGTCCTGTCTTCCCATCATGTAGAGATTAAAACCCCTCTGAAAATGAGAGCCAAAACCAAACCCTTCCTACAGAGTCAACTAACCTGGGGCCCATGGGAGCCCACAGAGACTGAAGCTCCAAACCAAGTGCACACATGAGCTGGACCTAGACCCCTACACATATGTAGCAGATAAGCAGCTTGGTCAACATGTGGGCCCCCTAACAATGGGAGTAGGGGTTGGTTGTCTCTGACCCTGTCCTCTGCTTCTGGATCCCTTTCTCCTAGCTGGGCTGCTTTGAATGGCCTCTGTGGAAGCAGATGCACTCAGTCCTCCTTTGACTTAAGGTGCTAGGGTGGGTTGGTACCCCTTGGGGGCCTCCCCTTCTCTGAGAAGGAGGAGGAGGAATGGGGGAGTATTGTGTAGGACTGAGCGGAGAGGAGGGAGGGGCCTGGGATAAGGTTGTAGAGTGATTAAGTAATAAATAAATGAGTAGATAAACAAATAAATCCTCCCTTCTAATACCTAACCATAGTGGATTATCATGAAATTTAAATGTAGAAAGCTATAAATGAGAGTAAATACTAAACACTATTTTTTTTTTTTAAGTTTTAGGTTTCCTGAGATGTTCTCACTATGCAATTTGAACGGGACTGCACTGGACATCATGTATCTCTGTCCTCTGCCTTCTGAGCCCTGGGATTATAGGGGTGTGCCACCACTCTTGTTTTGTGGAAAGCATATGAATGCTGCCTGTTATTTCATGGTTGCTAAACCAGGCATGGTGATGCAGGACTTTAATCCCAGTACTTGAGAGGCAGAGACAAGCAGGTCTTTGAATTTGACACAGCCTACTGGTCTACAATAGTGAGATCCAGAAGAGCCAGGGCTACATAGAGAGGCTGTATCTCAAAAATAAACAAGCAAATAGGTAGATAAATACTTGCTCTGTGACACAGAATGGAAAGGTAGAAGCTAGTCTACAGCAAGACAAGCCCAGAGAGGCACACGGTGATAAGACCAAGTGAACACTCTTGTACCCACTCCCTAGAAAAGAGATATTGTTAAAAGCTGCAGGTGCTATGTCTCGGAGGATTACCCTTCTCAATACCCAAAGAAAACTACTATGACTTTTATCTTCTCCAGTTTTAACCCTGTAATAAACTGAAAAATTATCTTTGCCTACTTTGCCTCCATTACCCAATGACACCGGAGTCTAATTCTCAGAAAATTGAAAATGTCACTTTATATGGAAAGATTGGAGTTAAAGTTAATTCCCTGGAGTTGGAATGTAGTGTAGCAGGGTACTTCCCCAGCACAATGAAGCCTTAGGTTCCATCCCAGAACCACATAAGACCAGGTGATACACAGCTGTAATCCCAGCACCTGGGAGATAACAGCCAAAGGATTAAAAATTCAAGGTCATCTGTGGCTACACAGTGAAGGAGAGGCCAGTCTGGCTTGCACGAGGATCTGTCTCAAAATGCAGGAGGGTGAAGAATTAACCTTAGTTATTTTGGATAAGATAAATGGGATCACCAAGAGCCCTTCTAAGGAGGATGTGTTTGAATCATTCTTTAAACAATACTAGTTAATTTGTAATGAGGTTATATCCTGATAAATCGATTGAAAGCTGCTGGCTAGTGACCAGCAGGAGCCCACTAGCCTGAGTTTAGTCCCTGCCTGAACCCACAGTGGAAGAAAAAGTGACTCTCAAAATTTGTTCTCTAGCTTACATGCTCACTCGTTCTCCCTCCTTCTCTCTCTCCCCTCCATTTCTTGCTCTTTTACACACACACACACACACACACACACTAAATAACACTACTAACAACAAGATATTTAAAAGAAAAATATTAGTTCAAACCAGCCTAGTCTACAGAGCAAGATCCAAGACTGCCAACACTACACAAAGAAAGTCTTTCTCATGAAAACAAAACAAACAAAAACTTAAAAAAAGAAGGAAGGAAGGAAGGAAGGAAAGAAAGAAAGAAAGAAAGAAAGAAAGAAAGAAAGAAAGAAAGAAAGAAAGAAAGAAAGAAAGAAAAATATTGTAACCAAGTGTGGTGGTCTGAATAAGAACAACCATCACAGGATCATATATTTCAATGCTCAGTTAACAAAGAGTGGCTCTGTTTGACAGGATTAGAAGGATTAAGAGGTGTGGCCTTGTTGGAGGAAGTGTGTCACTAGGGAGGAGGCTTTGAGGTCTCAAAAGCCCATGCCAAGCCCAGGGTCTCCTTTCTCTCTTCTCTCTCTCTGCTTACAGACCAGGATGTAGCTCTCAGCTACTGCTTCAGTGCTGTGTGGTGCACCATGATCCTTGCCATGATGCTAATAGATTAAGCATCTGAAACTGTATGCAAGCCTTCAGTTAAATGCTTTCTTTCATAAAAATTGCTTCCATCATGGTATCTCTTTACAGTATGGTAAAGACATGGTGGTGCATCCCTTCAATCTGAGTCCTCAGGAAGTCAAGGCCTGAAGATCTCTGTGAGTTCTGCTCCAGCCTGCTGTGTTGATATCAGTCAAAGAATTAACAGAAGAAGTCCACATGCAAGCCTGGCAGTGGTGGTGCACACCTTTCGTCTCAGCAATTGGGAGGCAGAGGCAGGTGGATCTCTGAGTTTGAGGCCAACAAAGCAAGTTCCAGGACAGCCAAGGCTACACAGAGAAACCCTGTCTCAAAAAAAAAAATCAAAAAGGAAATGAAAAGAAGAGAAGAGAATATTTGTTTGGGGCTGGAGAGCTGGTTCAGAGGTTAAGAGTACTGGCTGCTCTTCCAGAGGGCCTGAGTTCAATTCCCAGCAACCACATGGTGACTCACAACAATCTATAATGGGATCTGATGCCCTCTTCTGGTATGCTGGTGTACATGCAGATAGAGCACTCATGTACATAAAATAAATCTTAAAAAAAAAAAAAAGAAAACCATCACATTTAACATTCATAAAGCCCTGAGTTTGATTCTCCAGCACCACATAAAATTAGGCATACTGGCACGAGCCTATGATAGCAGCAACTAGGATGTGAAGGCTGGAGGATTGGGAGCTCAAAGTTAATTTCAGTTACACAGTGGAATTTGAAGCCAGCGTTGAGATCCTGTCTCAAAACATAGCTATAGATATAGATGATAGAGAGAAATTATAGAGATATAGGCTGGGAATGATGGTGCACATCTTTGATCCTGACATTTGGGAGGTAAAGGCAGGGAACTCTCTGAGTTCTGGGCTACCCCGGTCTATACAGAGAGTTCCAGGACAGCCAGGGCTAAAACCAAACGTAATATTTGTTCTCAATCTAGGTATGGTGGTAACATATGCCTATATTTCAGCACTTGGGAGGTGGAGGCAAGAAGATTTTGAATTGAAGGCCAGCTTGGACTGCAGAGGGAACTGTAGACCCCCCTAAGTCACACAGGGAGACCTTGTCTCAAAACATATTCAAAGTCAAGGCTGTGTGCACAGCCTCCTACTAGATCATAAAAATGTGCCACGCAGTGGAGTCAGCACGCCTTTAATCCAAGAACTCAGGAGGCAGAGGCAAGTAGATCTCTAAGGTCAGCCTGGTCCAGAATGGTGAGGGGCTACACAGAGAAACCCTATCTCAAAAAAACAAAACAAAAAAATAACAAAGCTACAAAGTCTACTTGAAATCTTGTGGACTGAGGCACCCGGAATCTGATCTGATGGCTATATCCTGGCTAACATACATGCAGCAGTCTTTATGATTGCACTGCTTTCTAAAGATGATGCAAGGAAACCCCAAAGGGACATTTGCAAAGAATAAATCCTATGAGATGAATAATGTGCTGGCTAATTTTATGTCAACTTGGTCTAACCTAGAGTCATCTAAGAGGAGTGAAGCTAACTGAGAAAATGCCCCCAGAAGATCCAGCATTAAGCAGACAAACAGGTAGGGTATTTTCTTAATTAGTCATTCATGAATGAGGGCCCAGCCCATTGTGGGTGGGGCCATCCCTGGGCTAGTGCTACTGGGTTCTATAAGAAAGCAGGCTGAGCAAGCCAAGAAGAGCAAGCCAGTAAGCAGCACCCTCCATGGCCTCTGCATCAGCTCCTGCCTGCAGGTTCCTTGTCCTACTTGAGTTCCTGTCCTGACTTCCTTCAATGATGGGGAAATGTACACCAAATAAATAAACCCTTCTGTCCCCAAGCTGCTTTGGTCATTGCTTTAGTGCTCTGTTATTATGAAGAGACACCATGACCACAGAAGCTCTTATAAAGGAAAGCATTTAATTGGGGCTGGCTTACAGTTTCAGAGGTTTAGTCCATTATCAGAATTGCAGGAAACATGACAGTGTGTAGGCAGACACGGTGCTGGAGAAGGAGCTGAGAGTTCCATATCCAGATCCACAGTCAGCAGGAATAGAGAGCACCACCGGGACTGGCTTGGGTCTTTTGAAACACTTCCTTCAACAAGGCCACACCTCCTAATCCTTTCAAATAGTGCCATTCCCTAAGCATTTAAATATATGAACCTGTGGGAGTCATTCTTATTCATACCACCACTGTCCTGTTTCATCACAGCATCTATCATCTATTGCTTACAACACCCAGGACCACTAGCCCTGGAATGGCCCTGTCTACAGTGGGCTGGGTCCTCCCCCATCAACCACTAAATAAGAAAATGCCCTACAGGCTTGCCTATAGCCTGATCTCCTGGAGGCATTTTCTCAACTATGGATCCCTCCTCTTTGATGACTTTAGCTTGTGTCAGGTTGACATAAAAACATCCAGCATATAGGACAATCAAGAAAATTGGAAGAACCTCTGGGGAAAAGCAGCATGTCTGTACCAGTGATTCACAGTTGCTAGGAAATCAGCCTAGATGGCCAGGCCAGAACCATTTATGGTCTTGGCACCTAAAGTAAACTATTCATTTCAAAAGTCAGTTTCCCTTACCCAATCATGTAAGGCCAAGGCACGTAACCTGCTGCTTGTGGTTCTTCCCTTTGAAAACCCTGTTCCCCTAGACCTCAGGGCTGCACTCCTCTTCAGCCAGGGAGGTTGCTATGACCGGGGCTTGAGCTTGTAATAAAAAGATCCTCATGTGTTTTGCAGCAAAGTTGATTCCTGGTGGTCTTTGGGGGTCTCATGAACTGGGCATAATACAGTTAACCTATCATATGCATAAAGTAATAAATAAATCTAAAAAGCTTTAACACAGATATTTTTAATATACTTTGTATATTCTTTTTTTATTTTTTATTTTTTTGAGACAGGGTTTCTCTGTGTAGCCCTGGCTGTCCTGGAACTTATTTTGTAGACCAGGCTGGCCTGGAACTCAGAGATCCTCTGGCTCCTGCCTCCCAAGTGCTAGGATTAAAGGCGTTTGCCACCACTGCCGGGCTCACTTTGTATAGTCCTAATAGTTTAACAGAGGTTTTTGACTATGTAGATTTTATTTATCAAGCTTCTTTTACTAATGTCTTTGCAATGGAGAATAAAAACTGTGATTTACCAGCTGGTCATGAATTGAAGCAGGAAGGATTCAGAAATGTGTATATACCAAATCATGTACAAAACAAAAACTGATTCCTATTCTGTCCCATGAGCAGAATCAAAAACTATGCACTGCTATCAAAATTACCAAATAACTTTATCAAAGCTGGATTTGAAAACACACACATACAGAGAAAGGAAGACTTTGGTTTTTCAAGACAGGGTTTCTCTGTGTCCTTGGCTCTCCTGGACTCACTTTGTAGACCAAGCTGGCCTCTGCCTCTGCTGGGATTAAGGGCATGCACCACCACACCTGGTATATATAATTTTTACATTAAATTAAAATTAGAAGACTAATGTATATCACAGTGAACAGATTGGTGGTTAACAGGAAATTAGGGTAGAAGTGAGGGAAAGACATTTCAGAGGATTTAATGCATAAACAGCTGGGTGTGTTGTTGCATACCTTTAATCCCAGCACTTGGGAGGCAGAGGCAGGGGTGTCTCTGTGAGTTCAAGGCCAGCCTAGTCAACAAAGTGAATTCCAGGAGAGCTGTTACAAGAAATCCTGTCTCACACAAACAAGAAACAAACAAAAAATTAGGGGATGAGGAATTAATTCATTATGTTGATTCTGCTGAAGTTTCCATGAATATATATGTGTGTTTTATGTATATGTATATATATGAAAATGAAAATGGTCCCTATAGGCTCATATATTTGGATAATTGGAAGGCTTAAGTATGGCCTTCCAACCCATGAGATAGAACCCATACCTAATATTGCTTTGGATGGCCAAAAATGTGAGACTAGATAAGCCATGGTGCCTAGGGGGAAACCAAATATATTGTTCCATTAAAGGACATGGCAGTAAAATGACTCCCAAGGACATTTTGCTCTACCCATACATCAGTGCATGGCTCAGCCTCATCAGAGAAGCTTCCTCTTAAAGTATATGGGAACTGACATAGAGACCCAGAATAGGACAAGAATATATGCAGAGAGCGGGAAACACTGGAGCTCTCAGTCCCTCTCCTCTCAGGACTCAGGGAGCTATTTGGAAGAAGAGGGGGAAGACGGTAAGAGCCAGAGGGAGGAGTCCTGTTGCCCAGATCAACAGGACTGGCTCCCTGCGCAGGTTCAAGCCAGAAGGGGTCCCGGTGCTGAAAGGGAGTACAGCCCTAGCCAAGACGCTGTCTGCAGTTGGTATCTCCTTGCCACGCTAAAACTAGTCTTCTCCAACTCTCATCTCAACGTAGGCCCCACAAGGAAGGTGACCAACAGAAAAATGTACTCAATGATATTTTGTGTCTTATATAGATTTTGGAGGCCATTTTTCATCTTATTGGTCTTTTGCTTGGTTTCTAATCCCATACTTTTGTGTGTGTGTGTGGGGATGAGTGTGTTAAAGAGAGAGATAAAAGAATGTGGAGTCAGATACATGGAGGTGAAAAGGATAGGGGAGGAGTTAGGAGAGGAGAAAATCACGATTAGAGCATTTTATGAAAACTTTTTCTTTTTAGTTAAAGAAAGAAACAAAAAGAAGTATGGGCTCTTTGTATCAGTAGGGGGAGCCCTTGAAATTTCAAAAGGCCATGTGTACTGTTGCCAGTTAGCTCTCTCTCTGCCTCGAGCTTCTATACCAAGATGTAAACTCTCTTCTGTCCTTGCCACTATTCCTTTGCTCCACTATCACTGATGCTAATCTTCTGAAACTGCAAGCCCCAAATTAAACACTTTGTTTTATGTTTTATGAGTTGCCTTGGTCATGGCATCTTATCACAGAAATAGAAAAGTAACTAAGAAGTTGCTACCAGAAGTAGGATGGTGCTGCGACAGGCTTGACCAGCTTGGCTGTTGGCTGAACATGGAAGACTCTGGAAATTTGGACTAGGAAAGTGGTTGAATGCTGTAAGGATTGCTTAGGGCCATCCTGGTAGGAGCTGAGAGCAGCTGGACTATGGAGGCACAGATCAAAAAGTCTCAGGGCAAAACAAGATCAGTAATGAGGCTAAAAGCCATTCTTGTGATATTTTGGCAAAGAACGTGGCTGCCTTTGGCTCTTGTTCCAAGAATCTGCCTCAGGCTAAATTTTAAAGTATTGGAGTCCGTGGGTGGTGCACACCATTAATGTGAGCACTCTGGGAGGCAGAGGCAGGTGGATGGCTGTGTGAGGCCAGCCTGCTCTACAGAGTTAGTTCCAGGAGAGACAGGAAAAAACACTGTCTCAAAAATACAAATAATAAAAATAAAAATAAAAAAAGGCATTGGACATGCCTTTAATCCCAGCACTGGAGAGACAGAGGCAGGCAGATATCTGAGTTTAGAAGCCAGCCAGGTCTACAGAGTGAGTCCCAAGACAGCAAGGCTACACAGAGAAACTCTGTTTCGAAAAAAACAAAAACAAAAGTAAACTACTAATTTCTTTGGAGGAGGAGCTCTACCCTGTGGTCAGTGTTAGGTCTCAAGCCCAGGACAACGTATCAGCATCCCTCAGTCCCTACTGTTACAGTGTCCTTTTGGCTAGCATACCCCACCCCATCACTGACCTTTCCAGCCCAGGGGCTGGGCTGCTCTTTCCCCAGCTGCTCTTCCTTTTATAATCCAGCTATTTTGGCCACATTGACCCTCTTTGGCCCTTCTGCCATTTGGTCTCTTGAGCAGTCTCTTGGTCCAGGCCACCCCTCTTGGTCAGTGGCCTCTCTGTTTTTCCCCGATCCCCCTTCATATGGACTGACTCAGTGTTGCCATGTTCACTCTGGGCTCTCCCAGATGTCTCTGCTTGTGTTTTCTCCCTTATATTTATAATAAAAGCCTCAATCCCTTAGGAACAGTCATGTCTTCCTTTTATATCCTTTTTTTTCATTTGGTTATTAGTGCTCACTCTTACGCAGGTCTACAAAGAACAAAAGTGGGACAAGAAGAAATAAAAAAATGTACAGTTGGAACTAAGGCCTGTGTTCAAATAGATGAGAAAATTTTAAAAGGGCCTGTTCCAAAATGCAATAAAGGGAAATATGACCTCAGGGCAAGACCCCGGGCCAGCTAAGCTTCCAACTTGTAAAAACAAAGGGATTTTTCTCCTCCTAAAATTATCAACAAAGAAAAGCCTGTGCAAATTTGATTCAAAGGGGGACAGGCTCCCCATCTCCCAAGCAAGCAACAGAACTTGGCAGTGTCGTCAATGTGGTTCTGATTTTAGAGTCCTGAAGGATGTGTGTGTAAAAGGGTTCTGGAATCCTCCACAGTTTAGGAGAGCCACTGAGGCAAGCCATGTGGAAGGGGAGTGCAAGGAGGCTCTGGGATGTGGTTGTGTGGAGCTATGAAAGCAAAGCCTGGATTGCATCAGAGACCCCACAATGTTGGAGATACCATAAGAAGTACGCCCAGGAGAGTAGCAGGCAGGGAAGTGGTACCAGCCCAAGCAGAAGTGCGTTGCAATCAGCAAAGGTGGGAGGGCGGAGCCATCTAAGACCTCTGACATCACACATGGAGCTACAAGATTTGAAGTTTGCCCTGCTGGATTTGCTTTGGTCCTGTGTATTTTCACTCTGTCCCCATTCCTCTTTTAGAATGGTAATGTATGTTTTTTGGAAAGTAAGCACTTTGCTTTTTTATTTTGATTTTATAGGGTGGTATGGTTAAGAGATTGCCTTGAGTCTCAGAAGACACTTTGAACTTTGGACTTTTAAACAACAGTTGAGACTGTAAAAGACTATAGGGACCTTTGAAGTTGAAGTACATTAATTTTGTATTATGATATGACCACAACCTTGTGAGAGTCAAGGAATAGAATATGGTGTTTTAAAGAGATTGTCCTATAGACTCATATTTTGAATATTTTTGTGGGCTTTTTAAGTTTCTTCTTTTTTAATAGTTTATTTTTATATTTTTATGTACATTTGGTGTTTGGCCTATGTGTATACCTGTATGAGGAAGTTGGATTCAACTTTACAGACAGTTAAGAGCTGCTATGTGGGCGCTGGGAATTGAACCTGGGTCCTTTGGAAGAGCAGCCAGCACTTTATCTCTCCAGCCCAGGGCATTGCGGTTTCAAAAGCCCATGCCACTCCCAGTTCTCTCTCTGCCTCCAACTTGCGATTAAGATACAAGCTTTCGGCTGTGTCTGCCACCAGGCCTCTGCTCAGCCACCGCAGCCTCCAAACCTCTGCAACTGTAAGCCTCACACTGAGTGCCTCCTACGCTGCCTCCCACATGGTGTCTTATCACAGCAGCAGAAAAGCAGCTAAGACCACCAACAAAGCTGTTAAGAACACTGGTGTTGCCAGTGTGAGAAACTGGAACAGGAAATCCTGTGGAAAGTTGGAGACTCCAGTCCTACCAGCATTCCTCGCTGCTCTTTGTGGCAGTGCTGGGGCTGAGCCTAGCACCTAACTCACACTGGCCAACGGCTCTATCACTGAGCTAGCCTCAGCTTTGTTTCAGTTTTTTATTCACATTTATGTATTTACTTGTAGAGGAGTGTGTGTGTGTGTGTGTGTGTGTGTGTGTGTGTGTGTGTGTAAAGGCCAGAGAACAGCTGGAGAGTTGATTCTCACATGTAGGTTCTAGAAGTCAACTTCAGGTGTGAGGCACAGCAGAAAGAGCCCTAACCACCTGGGCCATCTCCACAAAATGCACCTATTATTATTATTATTTTTAGACAGGTCTTGTTAACATTCAGCACAAACCGGCATCAAGTTTGAACACTTCATCTTCCTCCTTAGTGTTGGAATTACAGACGTGCACAGTCACATCCAGACTGATTCACTTCATTTATTTATTTTTTATTCATTTATGTATATATTTAATTCCTGAGTGTTCTGCTGCATGAACACACGCACACCAGAAGAGAGCTTCAGATCCCTTTATAGATGGTCCTGAGCCCCATATGGGCACAGGGAATTGGTGCTCTTCCAATTCCAATTAAGAGCCAGGACTCTTAATCTCTGAACCACCTCTCCAGCCCACTGATTTACTTATTAAATGGTGTGACTAATTCTGGGGTGAACAGATTGATACAAAATTGACTGTTTATAGTCAGTCTGGTAATAGTGTCATTTGAAGTCTAAGTTACCGAAAATACAGTCAACTATCCTGAATATAAAGTGTTTTCAAACAAACAACAAAAAAATTTCACCTGATTGTACAACGTTCTAAAAGGTGTACTCTGTAAATTGATCGGCTGCTTACCTCTTTGGCCCGAAGGATCTGTGCTTTCTCAATCTTAGAGATGACGTCTTGTACCGAAAATGGGAGGTCAATTTGGTCTTTGGCTGATCTATCACGGCCACCCTCAGAGATTTTCATGGCATTTTCCTTTCCTTCACGATTTAAATCAGTTTCATTTCTCCTTTTGGCAGTCATTTTGAGAATTTGGGTGATTTGTCAATTTCTTCTGTTTTTCGCAGAATATAGGCAAATGCTAGTGTGTATCCACTGGGAAGCTGAAAGTCTAGTCCTGAGGTTGTGGCTAAGTCTACTGGGCCAACTTAAGCCTTCTAATGTTCAAGCCTTGATGATTCTATTAATAGACCCATTGTGACACTACCATCGAATAGAACGTTTAAGAATTCTTCCTCTGTGTAAAGAACCAGGCATTCTACAGGCTGTGAGAGTGGGGGGGGGGGGGGTTGAAAGACTGGAGAGCAGGGTGCTAAAAGGGACAGACGGCACAGTCCGGCGCTGAGGCACTGATGCTCCAGCTGTGGGAGCCCAAGCTCCAGTGTTCCCCATGTAACTGTTTACTCTTCTCTCTTCCTGAAACAGTTCTAAGCCTGTAACCACCAGCTCCTCATCTGGCCCATAACTTTTCTAGCATTTGATAACTTAGAAGGTATTTGGAAAAGTATCACAGTTTCCCTTACTATTGTTTTTGTGGTTTTTTGTTGTTTTTCTTTTCTTTTCTTTTCTTTTGCCCAAAGAGCCTGAGAGGCTTTGGGGTTTCATAGCTGACTCACAAAATTTGAAGGGAAAGTAGAGACTGCTTTCTGCCCAAGAAGTGTGTCTGTGTGGGCAGCTCAGACTGCAGGGGAGGTGCTGGATCACAGGTGTGCATGGCTGTGCTTGGCCCAGGTGACCTGAAATAAAGGAAAAAGCACTAGAAATAAAGTTGAGTTGCCCTTTGTTCTTCCCACGTCTGACTCCTCCTCTATCCTATGTCTGAGTTAATTGTAACCATGAATTTGGAGTTCCCACACCTAGTCAAGCGTTACATAAGCTTGTGGTGTTGATGTATTCATAAACTTCATAGTATTATTTGATAGGTTCTATATTTTTAAATGATAGTTTAAACTCTGCACAAAAATTTTCTCTATTGAGTCCTTGTTGGAACCATTGCAAAATTAGTCCTGTTGAGTCCTTTCAAGACTTGAATAGAATGCAACTTAGGTGTGATAGAAAGAGAAGCCTGGGTTCTGAAGTAGTTGCTTTTCTTTTCTCTTTCCCTCCTCCTCTTCTGTACGGTATTTATGATTGAACACAGGGTCTCACATATGCTACACAAGCTCTCTACCACTGAGGTATAGACCCAGCCCCATTCCCTTTTGCTTTTGTTTTTAGAGCCATCTTGCTAAATTAACCAGATTGGACTTGAATTAACTCTGTAGCCCAGGCTGGTCTTAAATTTTAAAAATTATATGCTACATTTATTGTTTGTGGAAAGCATATGAAGGTTCAGTGTTCTCCTACTATGGGGTTCCTGGGGACTTCACTTAGGTAGCCAGGCCTGGTGCCAAGAGCCTTTACCTGCTGAGTCTCCACACTGGCCAAGGCCTCCCACTCTTGATCTTCCTGCCTCAGACCTCAGGTGGCTAGGATGAGGCATGCTCTACTAGGTCTGGCACTTGTTGGACCATATATACAGATCGACTTAAATGTTTCTCCTTAAGATGCCACTGTCAGCTGGGCATGGTGGCTCATACCTATAATTCCAGAACTTAAATGCTGAGGCAAGAGGATTGCCAAGAATTCAAGTTCAACCTGGCTACAGGATGAGACCATACCTCAAAAACAAAACAAAAAAACCCTGTCATCTGTACCCAAATATTTTCCTGAATGGACCGGACCACAGTACGTCACTGAAGTGCAGCTGGCCTGTGTGAGCACAAATCGACAGTCTTCTCAGGGCCAGACCCTGGTTTTGACTTTTGTTCTCTCTTTACCTAGGCTACTCTTGCTTAGAGACACTGACTGGAAGCAGACATCTCTCGGTATGCGTATCCGCTAACATCCAGAATACCTTCTGCAACCTTTGAATCAATCTCACCCTGACTCCTATCGTTATGATTTCATCTCTTTTCTTATAATCATAATTCAGATTTATTCAGGAAGTTCAGAAGGTTCAAACCTTCCTACTTTATTATTGTCAAACCATGAAAACCTTAAACCCTTGTATTTTACAAAAAGCACAACTTTTCTGGGAGCCACTTACCAAGCCTTGCCAACTGAACTAATTTAATATTATTGCTCCCTCACTCTTGTATGTTTCTTATGTAGCATGGAATTCATCAGCAATTGGATATGAAGCCTATTAAAGGCAAGTTTTAAAATCCTTCCCTTCCAAATGAAAAACAATTGAGATGCTGTTATGCTGCTGCAGGTGTCCTAAATCAAGACCACAGGGTTTTTGTGAAGAAACTAAAATAAATAATAATAATATAAAATATAAGGTGCTAAGACAAGACATAAAGAGACCTGTGAAGCAGAGTCTTGGCAAAGCTGTATGAAGAGAGATGGTTGATTGACAAATAGGAAAGATACCTTGAGAGTCATGGCTTTGCAGGTAAGCGTTAAAGCTTCTATCCTAATGGAATGAGAGTTTAGCGAATGAGATGAAGCACAATGGGAATTTGCTGGTGAACAGATTGAGGAGGGTCTAGAACATAAGGTCAACAGTTTAATGCTGAATGGAGTCTGGCATCAATGAGAGGAAGTGAGTTTCTTGTAAGACAAAGCAAAGCAAATCATATGAGCTAAGAACAGGAACATTGGGGCTGGGCTTTGTGGTGAACGCCTTTAATACCAGCTCTCTGGAGGCAGAGGCAGGGAGACTGCTGTGAGTTTGAGGCCAGCCTGGTCTACACAGTAAGTTCCTGAACAGCCAGGGCTACCCAGAGAAGCCTTGTCTCAGCGAGAAGGAAAGGCTAGAACTGAAAGGCTGGCGCTGGAGACATGGCTCAGTGGCTCAGAGCACTGGCTGCTTCTGCAGAGGACCGGGGTCAGTTCTCAGGCGTGCGTGTGGTCCACATACATCCATGCAAACAGACATACATAAAGAGTGAAAAAATTAAATATTTAAGAAAGGTAAGAGTAAGATCTTGGGGCTGAAGCGATGGTTCAGCTTTCAGACAGCACTGCTACACCCATATTCAGGGGTTCACAAGCACCATCAGTCTTGGTCTAGAGGAATCTGTGGCTTCTGCCCTTCGGGGTACTTTTTTCATGTGCACAAACCCACATTCAGACACATACAGAAGACATAATTAAAGACAAAAATGAATTTTTTTTAAATGGAGGGCAGTAGAGATAGCTCAGTGATTAAGAGTACTGGATGCTCTTTCAGAGGACCCAGGTTCAATTCCCAACACCCACAGGAGGGTTCACAGCCATTTGTAATTTCCATTCTAGGGGATCTGATATCCTCTATTCCAAGCCTCCACCTGCACCAGGCACACACCTAGCTCACTGGCATACATACAAAGTAGTTAATAAAACAAATTGAAAACAAACAAACAAAACATTTGAGTCAGGTATGGTAACATGTACTTTTGATCCCAGCACTCAGGGATTGAGAGGCAGGAAGATCGCTGTAAATTCAAGGCCAGTCTGGTCTACCAATTGAGTCCAGAACAGGCAAGGCCACAAAGAGAAGAAAAAAAAAAAAAGATTGGGGGTGGGGTGGGGTTTGAAAACAAGCAAGAGTTGATGAAAATAAAAACTTCCCTTTTTTGTTTGTATTCTAGAACTTGCTCTGTAGACCAGACTAACCCAGAGCTCACAGAGATTACCTGCCTCTCAAGTGCTGGGGTTAAAGGTGTGTGCCACCATGGCCAGGCTTTGAAGGCGTTTTTAAAAAATTAATTGAAGCTATGAAATGGTGGCAATGCCCTTAACCCCAGCACTTAGGAGGCAGTGGCAGGTGGATCTGTGGTTTCGAGGCTAGCTTGGTCTACAGAGCAAGTTCCAGAACAGCCAAGGCTACAGAAACTGTCTTAATAATAATAATCGAAACTGTAAAATATTACAACAGTTATTTAAGTTTCCCTCCTCCAGACAACGTTTCACTGTATAGTGACATTACATGTGGTAAACATATTTCAAAAGATGAATGGAGCGGGACATGGTGGTGCATGCCTTTAATCTCAGCACTGGGGAGGTAAAGGCAGGCCAATCACGTTGTTTGAGGCCAACAAGTCTACAGAGAGAGCCCTGGTCTAAAAAAAAAAAAGAATTTTTGAGCTTGATGTGGTAGCACCCGGCTTTGATCCAAAGCACTCAGGAGGCAGAAGCAAGCAGATCTCTGTGAGTTCAAGGACAGCCTGGTCTACGGATCGAGTTCCAGGACAGCCAGGGCTACACAGAGAGACTGTCTCGAAAAAAAATAATAAATAAATAAAAATAGTAATAATAAAAGTGTTTGAAGCTAGCTAAAATAAATGAGACTGGTGAGAGGAAAATGACTGTAGTAAAATTAATAAATATTTATAGTATTTTATTTGAATATGAAGACATCAATAAAGAAATGATCTGGACTAATTATTACTAGTTAGTAAATAAAATAATCATCGAAGGAACGTCATTAGGTTAATGATCTGATTCCAAGGAGACGTGAGGCAAAGTTCTGTTAAAGTTGTGTCTAAGGGAATCTAATTCTGCTGCAGCACTCCTTCAACAAAAAATGGGCAGCCTGACCATTTACTCGTACGGTCTTGTTAAGGTTAGCTCATGCAAAATGCCCAGTACAGTCCCAGGAGCGCAGAACGCATGAACACATTGTAGCTCTGCCCTTTGCCGCTTTCCTCCCCTTCCGCTGGAGCGCTTTTTCTGGGAGCCAGCACGTTTCCGCGGGGGCGGGACGTGGCCTCGTATCGCACTCAACCGGTTTTCTGAGGCAGTAGCTCCCTGTGTAGCCCTGGTTGTCCCAAACTCGCTTTGTAGGCCAGGCTGGCCTCGAACTCACAGCGATCCAGCCTGCCTCTGCGCCCCCGAGTGCTGGGATTCAAGGCGTGTGCCACCGCCGCCCGGCTTCAACCGCCTTTTTATCGGACCTAGATTTCAAACCAGCCGCGCAGACATTAGGAGTGCGGCGGTCATCTTTCCGGCGAAAGCAGAGCGCGCCCGGGAGCGCTTTCCACGGAACGCGGCGGCCTCCCGCGCGCCCACCTGCGCGCTCCACGGACCACACACCTCGGGTCACGCCGCCACAGAAGGTCGCGCCGGAGCGGAGTGCGCAGCGGGCGGGCGGGCCCTTGTCCCCCGGAAGCAGTTCGTCTCTGCGCCGGAAACAGTTGCTGCTTCCAGGGAGGCGGGACTGGGCGGGTCAGGGCGCAGCGGCTGACGGCGGGGGAGGAGCCGGGTCCACTGCCGGGTGGAGGGGCAAGGCGAGTGTCCTTATCCTACCGACCGGGGCCCGGGCCTGTGAGCCAGTTGGAGTCGCGGCAGCGTGAGCGATCGGGCCGAGCGGAAGCAGACATGTTGCTCTTCGTTGAGGTGAGCGGCTCAGGCGGTCCGGTCCGGCTCTGAGGAGAACTCAAGGGTCGGGGGCGCGGGCCGGTCCCACCGCCATGTGACTTTCCAGGCCGTACACGCCGCCGAGCCCGCCGAGAGGCTGACACAGCACCTGGGCCGTGCAGGCCCGCCGCCCCGCCGTGCGCGCCCCGCTCGCCCGAGGGGTCCGTGGGGGGTCGGGGCCCGCGGCGGCGGGGCCGGGGAGGTGGCGCGGCGGGGGCCGGGCCGCGGTGGCGTGAGGCGCCCCGGGCGAGTGGGGCGTCCCATATGGAGCTCCTGGAGGAGGTGAGCGGGCGGGGCGGAGTCTGCGGAGAAAGGGCGATCAGGTGGGCGCGTTCGGGGCAGCGGGGCCGAGCAACATGTGGGGCGGCGGGAGCGGGCGAAGCGCGGCTGTCGTCGGTTGCGGTTGGGGCGGCCGCGGAGGGACGTGGCTTTGAAAGGGGGAGGCGGCCCCCGGCCCCCAGCCTCGTCGGGATTTTGTGGGGCCCCGGGAACCAGCTCTGGAACGTTCCGCGGGGGAAAGCGAGTCGGTGCGGACGGCGAAGCCCCGTGAGGGGTCGGGAGCCTTGAAAGGCACCGCTCTGACCTTTGTAAAAGTTGCTCGGGCTGCGGCTGCGTGGTGCGGCTTGACTCCGCGAACCTGTCCGCAGCCATTTACGGGGAAAATCACAAGCATGGGAGAAACTTAAAGAAAAGCCGGGCTTCCTGGGGGTGGGGGTGCGGGATCGGTGGAAATAGCCTGTTTCATTGGACCGTCTACCGTCCGCCCGTTTGAGATTTCAAGGTGGTGCTTACCTGCCTCAGACAAATAACGAAGTTTAGTTTCTCTCCTCACTGCCTGATTGTGTTCAGTGAGCGTCAGCTGACTGTCTGGCAAATGCTTTGAGTAGATTCCAGATCATATTGTTCTTACATTGTGAAAACGTCAGTCCAGCAAAGCTGCAACTTTGCAACTTGGCATTTATTAACCATGCCCATAAAAAGAATCTTTTCATGAGGGGAAGGAATCACAGGTTGTATAATGGACTTGGAAGCTGGGGCCAACTTATGGGGGGGGTTCTGAGGTGGTGGTAGAATCTTATTTCCTGATAGTCTGACATAAAGCAAATAAGCGATTTTATTTATTTTTACCTTATCTTGTGTTGTACTTGGTACTGTGTTACATAAGGATATTTCCCCACAAACATGTGTTTTGTATATTAAGCAAATTCTTCCATATAGCCCTGTACTCTCATTTCCCCCTCTACTGTTCTACCTTTTACCCTTCCTTGATTAGGTAATTTTAAGTTTGGTATCCTTAAATTAGATGGTAAAGCTGCCTAATTAGGGTATGCCCAAGGTGATTAATATCTGTTCATTTGGATATATGAAGCAGACCACTGAAAGTTTTGAAATCACTTGAATTCATCTTTCTATTCATTTTTTAAAACTTAACTCCACCTTATTTTCCTTTTACAGAATAAAGTATCAGGCTTTATTGTAGGCAGGGCCAGTTTGTTTTAGGAATTACTGCGCTGTGCAAATATTGGAGGGATGTTTAAAAATTAATTAACTAATTAAGTTTTCGATTGAGGGTTTCTCTATAGCCCTGGCTGTCCTGGGACTTCCTCTGTAGACCAGGCTGTCTACGAAATCAGAGATCCGCCTGCCTGTGGAGTGCTGGGACTAAAGGCATATGCCAGCACCTAATTTTGAAGGTTTTAAGAGGAGAGAGATTAGACAGCAGACTAGACAAAAGATTGTAAAGTCCATTTGATGTGTTTCACACCGAGTTTCAAATTGATTTGACTTTATTAAAATGTGAACTTTACCAGTAGGTTCATTATTTAATGGTTTTGCTAGGCCCTCTCCTGTTTCTGAAACAACATTGTAATGTTTTTACAGTTGACAGAATAAGTTGAGAGGTTAAACAACTTAAAGTAAAAGCTGAGCAATAGAAAGTTTAGATTCATTTCACCCTATGTTCAGCTAGGCCTCTACACCTGGCTCAGCTAATGAATATCGAGGCTGGATTATTACTGTTTCTCACTAAACTACTATGTAAACCTAGTCTTTTTTGACTCAGTTTATCTTTCCCTCATATGCAAGTTTATTGAAAATTAATGTCTTGAAATAAGCCAGTCCGTGTCAGGTGGTGTACGCCTTTAATCCCAGTACTTAGGAGGCAGAGGCAGGCAGATCTCTTAAGTTCCAGGACAGCCAGGGCTACACAGAAAAACCCTGTCTTGGAAAACCAAACCAAACCCCTTATTTGTCTTCCATATTAACAATTTTAAGATATTTTGGTAGCTACTATTGTTCAATATAATTGGCTTACTTTGTGGTCTTACATATTTCAGAAATGAAAATGATTTTGTGTATGCTGTGTGAGGTGCCATAGTGCACATGCATAGATCAATGACCACTCTACAGAGTAATGTTTATCCTTCCACTTTTACGTTGATGCTGGGGATAAAAAAAAGATCACAAAGATCCTCCTGCCTCTGCTTCCCAAGTGCTGGGATTAAAGGTCTGTACCGCTAGAGCTCAGCTAATGAGTATAGAGGTTGGATTGTAACTTTTTGAGAGGGAGGAGGGCAAGTAAGCATGTAAATTAAGGGAAAGTGAGGAAAATAACTCAGAATGAGAGGTTACAAAGGAATTTTAGAACTTGAAATCCCCTTTAAATTCTGGATTCTAAGATGTTTGCTCTATACCCCCCAACTCTCCCACCCCAATACTGGTGATTGAATCCAGAGCCCTGTGGATATTAGGCCAAGTACTCTACCACTTGAAATCCCAACCCTTAATTTTTTATTTTATTTTATTTATTTTTTAAATAGGCAAATGTTTGAAAGGATTTGCTGCAGCAGCCCTGCCTGGTCTGGAACCAAGCTCTGCCTGTCTCAGCCTCCCAAATGCTGTGATCAAAGGCATGCACCACCAGTTCAGTTTCAGCTCATGACATTTATTGTTTGTTTGCTTGTTTGATTTTTTTCGAGACAGGGTTTCTCTCTGTAGCCCTGGTTGTCCTGGACTCACTTTGTAGACCAGGCTGTCTTGGAACTCACAGAGATCAGCCTGTCTCTGACTCCCTGGTGCTGGGATAATAGGTGCACACCACCACGACTTTTTTTTCCACCTCTGTATGTTTTTTTTTAATTACTTTGATAAATTTGTTAATTAGAAATTGTGGCAGAGTCTCTATACCACCAGATTAGAGCTGATTCTTGGAGTACCAAGTGCTGGGATTCAGGCATGAACACCTGGTATTCCTGTTAAAGTTTAAGTTATAGTATAGATTTTGTTGTTTTATGGGGTGGGGGAGTCTGCTTTTCTGGAATAGGTTCTCTCCTATTATATGGGCTCCATGGTGCAAAGTAAGGTTGTTGGGCTTAACAGCAAGTGCCTTTACCCACTAAGCCATTTTGCTGCTCCTTCATTGGTATTTTTAAAAACATTCACATTGTAATGTAGCATCACCACATCTACCTCCAGAACTTTCCATCTAATCTTTGAAATTGAAACTGAAGAGACTGCTCATTGGCACTTATTACCCTTCCACTCATAGATTCAGTTCCCAGTACCCAGATCTGCCAGTGCGCATCCCCAGCTCCAGAGAATCTAGTGCCCTCTGCTGGCCTCTGAGGGCATGGAGACATATACATAAAGGAAAGCAAATCTTAGAAAGAAACTGAACACATTGAGCAGTAATTCCTCATTTTCTTTTTGCCTCAGATTTTACAAAATTTGAAACAAACTTTTCCTAACCAAAGTTTAATGTTTTTTTAGATGGTAGCATTTTAAAGATTATGTGCTGTGATAGTGTATTTCTTTAATCTCACCTGCTGGATCTCTGTGACTTTGAGGCCAGCATGTTCTATATAGTGAGTACCAGGGCAGCTATGCCTACGTAGAGAGTCCTTGGCTCAACAACAAACAAAGTAAAAGAAGGTATGGAATGCCTTTCTTTTATGCTAATAAAGGTTATGTTATACCTTTTGCCCCAAATACCATATTTAGTTGTTTTTTGTTGTTGTTGTTTTTTTGTTTTTTTGGTTTAAGTTGTTAGAGATCATTGAAAATCAATGTGTGTGTGTATGTATTTGTAGGTTTTGTTTTTTCCTCACTCATTTGCATATATTACATGTGTATGCATATACACGTTATGGAAGCCAGCATGGGTGTTAGATGTCTTCCTTTTGCATTTTTTAGACAGGGTTTCTCTGTGTAGCCCTGGCTGTCCAAGCTTTGTAGGCTAGGCTGGTCTTGAACTCACAGAGATCTGCCTGCCTCTGCTCCCAAGTGCTGGGATTAAATACCTGTGCCAACATGCCCAGTGATTAGTTGAAATTTTTAAGGAAAGATACCAAAGCATTCCTTGGTACTTCAGATTAGAGTTTGTAAAAGGTAAGTTACTGAGAATCCTGATACTAGTCATTTTAGATTTTTCTGGGCTGTCTGCCATCTCCATAGTTCTTTCCAGTGTATGAAGGTAATCTTTGGTAATAGATAAACATTTCAAATCTATAATTTTGGTTTTGCTGTAGTTGCAAGTGGAGTCTAACTCTGTTGTAGAGGCTTGTAGGGTTGAGGATGGTGAGAGACTCACTAATCCATGTATTTAACGGTACACAAAGGGTTTCTTTCTTTAAATGTCCTTAATGGAAAAATGACTTTTTGGCTTTGACATTATCTTTGTAGTTTGTGATTTGCTTAACTTTTGTTTTTTATAAAACTTAATATGAAGCAGATTTCCCCTCTTTTTTTTTCTTTCTTTTTTCTTTTTTTTTTTTTTTTTTTTTTTTTTGAGGTAGGATTTTACTGTGTAGCCCAGGCTGGCCTCAAATTCCTAGTCCTTCTATCTCAGGCTACTGAGTTCTGGGAGTATATACAGGCATTACAGGAGTAAAGGTAATGCTCAGTTCTGATCTGTTTAATGTTTAGCTTCTAAACAGTTATTGAGCTGTATAGGATGGAAGTCTTTATGAAACCCTTGTCAAGATGAATCAAATGTGTTTATCTAGAATTAAAGTATGCTTTTGTTTGCGAAGCCAAGCCAGGAACATTATGTTTTGCAGATCATGTCCATTATATACCCTGTCTCAAAAAAGAAAGGGATGAAAGTATCTAGGTATGAGGGCATCTGCCTGTAATGTGTGTGGACATAGGGATGGGAAGATCTGGAGTTCAGGGACACCCTCAGCTACAAATCGAGTTGAGGCTAGCCTGCCATAAGACTTGCTCTCCAAAACAATGTCAACAATGAAGTATTTTAATTTTTATTTTTTGGATTCTCCAGGCAGGGTTTCTCTGTGTAACCTTGACTGTCCCGATCTCACTCTGTAGACTAGGCTGGCCTCCAACTCACAGCAATCTGCTTTCCTCAGTGCTGTGATTAAAGGGGTGGGCCACCACGCCTAGCTAACAACAAAGTATTAAACTGTGGTTTTAATGTAAATTGACTTGTAGTCATTCTTCTATCCTTTTAATGATGTGCTATAGAAAACACCAGACTTGTTGAATATCTTGTTCCAGTGTTTTTTTGTTTGTTTGTTTCTCTTTTATTTATTTTCTTATTTTTATTTTTTTTACTTCATGGTGCTAGGGATCAAATTAAGAGCTGTGTACATTTTGTTTTTTTCCAGTTATCTTTTTTGGTTAAAATAGTTGAAAAAAGACTACAAACACCCTGGGCTGGGGATGCAGTCCAGTGTACGGTTCTTGCCTGACATGCCCAAGGCACTTGAGGAAGGAACCAAAACCACAGCATCCTTATGTATGCAGCCCTTAAAGGAGAATTCACATAGTATGGCAACATAGAAACTTTATTTTATTTCTTCACTGTGTTGGCTTTTTAAAACAGAATCTAACCTTGGCTGGCCTCAAATTCCCTTTACTGTACCAACTGGCTGTAAGCTCAGGGTAGTCCCTTTTGCCTCAGCCCCTGGAGTGCTAGAGTTACAGGCAGCCATCACACCTGCCCTCCTGCAGAGCATACACAGTGTAAGCTGCTACCACTATTGTTCTGACCAAATTGATTTCTAAAGAGTAAACCATTTTTTATGTCCAATTTATTGGGTCTTTGTTAGTATTCTAATTTTATAAATTCATTGTGTGCATTAAAACAAAGCAGATAGTAATAATCCCTATGTCACTTAGCAAGAATAGTTTTCCAGATGTCTTTTAAGTCATTACACATTTTTTTTAAATTGTTTGCTTTTTGAGACAGGATCTCATGTAATTAACCAGGCTGTCCCAAACTTACTGTATGATGAAGGCTGACCTCTGACTTACAACTGTTAACCCTCCACCTTCCAAGAGCTAGGGTTACAGTTTTATGCTACCACACCTGGCTTTCAGTATACATTTTTTTGGTTTAGAAGTAATTTGCTAAGCATTAAAGTTTTGAGTTGGGCTGGAGAGATGGCTCAGTCATTAAAGGCTAGGCTTACAACCTAGTATAAAAAACATAAAAAAGATTTGAGTTAATAATGAATATTTGTGTTTGGTTTTTTCATTCTTATATATATATATTAAAACATTATTTACCATAAATACATACAAATAAATGTTTTACTTGTCAACTTAAAGAACCATTAAAAGTAGCATTAAGTGTGGGGAAAATATAGAAAATCACAAAAATGCTATTGCCTAAGGGTAAACGGTAATACTATTTGTTTTGGTCTCTGTAATCTTTCTTGTCTTTTCTTTCTTCTTTCACTTTTTATTTTTTGAGACAGGGTTTCTTTAGGTCCTTGGCTGTCCTGGACTCACTCTGTAGACCAGCCTGGCCCAGAACTCAAGAGACCCGCCTGCCTCCGCCTCCCGCTCTGCAGTCTGTTTTTGGATAGACGCATAGTTGACTGAGTAATTTCTATAAGAAAATAGTACTTCCGCTTTTTCATAAAGGTTTTTGTCAATATTTTCCATATCCACTTACTATTTCTTCCCACTGTGGATTTATGCAGGTGCTCTTGTGTGCTTGGTTTCCTCTGGTATTAGCAACTTGCATAAACAGTATAGGCTAAACAACAAATTGACACTGATCCTGTTCACAGAGTGTATTCAGAGTTTAGAGTTTGGTTTTAAGGCTCTGAAGTATTCTAGTATGTATGAACTAAGTTATTGTACAAATAGCTATAGTTAAATGTTTCAAACTTAGTATTATAAAGTGAACATGAGTAAGCATCCTTTTGCTCACGTTTTTCAATACTTGTTCTTTTTGTTTGTTCAGTAAATCAAAGAAGTACAATTTGTGGACCAAAGAATGTATGCATGTAAGGCTTTTGACGGACATTCCTGAGTCTGTGGAGAAGCTGTATAAATGATGAGAACGAACTGATTGTTGTTGTCATATGGGCAAAAAACTGCTGAGTCCACGTGGGAGGCCTGGGCAGGATTGCAAGTTCCAGGCCAGCCTGGGTTAAATAAAGAAACCCTGTCTTTAAAAGTATTGGAGTTAGAAAGGTGGCTCAGAAATTAGGAGTACATACTGTTCTTACAGAAAACCTGAATTTGTTTCATGTGCATTTGGTGCCTCACACTGTGTAATGCTCCAGCTCCAGCGGATCAGCACCCTCTTTCGACTGGGAATGCCCCATACTGATGCGAGTGCACTTATCCATACACAGACACATAACTAAAAACAAATCTTGAGTTCGAGGCCAGCCTGGTCTAATGAGTGAGTTCCAGGACTACACAGAGAAACCCTGTCTCGAAACACACATAAAAATCCAGTATGCTGGGCTGGAGAAATGGCTCAATGGTTAAGAGCATTGTCTGCTCTTCCAAAGGCCCCGGGTTCAATTCCCAGCACCCATATGGCGGCTCACAACTGTCTGTAACGCCCACCCCAAGGGATCTGACACCTTCACGCTAATGTACACAAAATAAATTAAAAAAAAAATCCAGTATGCTTTATGAAAGAAGGTGTGAAATGTTTATTCTGTTAAATAGATCCTTGGAAAGTATTTAGAAACAGAGTTTTACTATGTAGCCTTGGCTGGTCTGGAACTCAAGAAATGCACCTCTTTCTACCTCCCAAGTCCTGGGAATAAAGGCATGTACCATGCCTGGCTCCATTCATTCATTTATGGTTTTTGAGACAGGGTTTCTCTGTGTAGCCTTGGCTGTCCTGGAGTTGCGTTGTAGACCAGGCTGCCTCAAACTCACAGAGATCGGCCTGCCTCTGCCTCCTGCGTGCTGGGATTAAAGGTGGTAACCGCCACACCCAGCTTTTACTTTTTATTTTATTTATTTATTTTTAAGACAAGATATCATTTAGTTCAGGATGGCCTCAAGCTTACTCTGTAGGCAAAGCTTGTGCTTTTTGGTTCTCCTGCTTCTGTCTTAATGCTGATATTACAAGTAAACCTCTATGCCCAGATTTTTTTTTTAATTACTTGTGCTGTGGTGGTAGTGTACACTTTTAATCCCAGCACTTATGAGACGGAGGCAGGGGGTCTGCAGGGCTGGCTGAGTTAGTCTACGTAATGAACTCTTGGTCAGCCAGATCTACATACTGATTCAACTTAAAAAAACAAATATATTATTATTAGAGTATATGCATATGTGTGGGGATGAAAGGACAACTTTGTGACTGTTCTCTCTACTTTTAGTTTTTTGCTTGTTTTTCGGGACAAGGTTTCTCTGTGTACTTTTGGCTGTCCTGGAACTCACTATATAGACCAGGCTGGCCTTGAATTCAGAGATCCCCTACCTCTGCCTCATAGGTGTTAGGATTAAAGGCGTGCTTTGCCACCACCCTGCCTCTTTCTACTTTTATGCAGGTTCCAGGAATCAAATTCAAGTTGTTGCAAGTGACTTAACTTCTAAGCTATGTTGCCTGCCCTTATAACCTTATTTTGAGATGATAAAATAAAGTAGTTAAGAAATATGTATGGCAGATAATAAAAGTGTCATGAAATAATGTTGTTTCTTTGACGATGACTAGAAGAAACTCAAGTAGAAGATTACTCTTCATTAGAAGAGTATAGGAAAAAAGTCATGAAATAACACAGGAAAGATAACCAGGCCTCCTAGAAACACACAGAGAATATAATAAGTAAAGGTGTGGTAAGACAGTTTAGTAGGTGAAGGCGTTTGCTTCTAAGCCTGTTTGATCCCAAGTTATGTACACATGGTTGAGAGAGAACCAACTCTTGCCTATTATCTTCTGATCTCTATGCACTCACATGTAGTAAATAAATACAATTTTAAAATTAGGAGGGACCTGGAGAGGACATGGGTTTTGTTTCCAGGACCCACATAAGGCAGCTCACAACCTCCACTGACTCCAGTTCCAGGTGTTCTGATGCCCTCTGGCCTCCCTGGGCACCTTTACACCTGTACAAACGTGTGTGTGTGTGTGTGTGTGTGTGTGTGTGTGTGTGTGTGTGTGTGTGTGCGTGCAGCCTCATCACATAAGTAAAACTAATAAATCGTAAGTAATGGTAAAAACGACCAGGGAGATCACAGTTTTAGGCTTAAGATGGAATTTCTACTGATTGATTCATTCATTCTTAGAAATCTGTCACCTCTTAGTAATCAAAAGATATATTCTGAAATTTTTTATAAATAACTAAAAGTGTTGCCTTTAGATATGTGAATAATATAAATTTTAAAAAAAATTTTTTTTACATTTTTAGGTAGGTTGGGGTGAGGTAGTATTTATTTTTAAATTTGTTTGTAATTCTGAGATAGTGATTCTGTAGCCCAGCCTGGCCTCTCAGTCTTGTGTGGTTGATGCCAGCCTTGAAGTTCTAACTTCTTATCTCTACCAAGTGTGAGATTATAGTTTTGTGCCTCTACCTGCTAAGGCAGTATTTTAAGAAATGCCAGGCATGGTTACACACCTTTATTCCCAGACTCAGGAGGTACAAACCAGCAGGTCTGAGTTCTAGGCCAGCCTGTGCTTCCTAGTGAGGCCCTAGCTCCACAAGAAAAGTGTTTTATAGAGGTACATATTTTTTTATTATATAGGTAGCCATATTTCATATAGAAGTCTGAAATACTTATTTCAGATCAATTACTTTTAACGTTTTATATTTTCAAGTAGATCAAAAGCTATCATGTTTGGCATGGAAGTGTGTGCTGATGCTTAGGAAGTAGAGTCTGGCTGATAACTCAGGCTGCATACCAGCATGCAGGACGTATAGTTGAGACCCTTGAGCAGAAGCCAGGTCTAATACTATACTTATGGACCATTTTTCTGTTAGGGTTTTTGTTTTTTGTTTTATGTTTTGGTTTGTGTTTTTTTTTTTATTTTGTTTTGTTTTTCCAAACATAGGTAATAGAAAAAGCCTTTGGTCTAAACTTACACAGATGTTTTGCTTGTTTAGCAGGTGACATCTAAAGGCACTGGTTTAAATCCTAATGCCAAAGTATGGCAAGAAATTCCTTCTGGAAATCCGGATGGCACTCCTGTACCCGAGAGCTCTTGGAATGAAACTGCGGCCACATCTGGATCTCACCCTGAGGGTGAGTCTTAACTGTCTGTTGGTTAAATTGTTTTGACTAAATGTGTGGTCACTTCAACTCAGACAGCTTTGAGATGGCCTTTGGTTAGGTTAACATTTGTTGGTTAACATTTTGTTGCTGAACAAAATACATAAGAAATGTCAGCTTTAAGGAAGAAAGATTGACTTTGGCTCATGAGGTTTCATTTCACAGTAACCTAGTCCCATTTCTTAGGGCCTTTTGATGGAATAGCATTGCTTATGTCATGGGGCCACGAAACCGAGAACTTTCTGGGAAAGAGCTCAGAGACCTGCCACCACAAAGCTCCTCCCTTCAGTTAGGTGCCGGCATTTCCAAATAGCTTGTAGGGTTCTGAGCTCCTCGGAGATTGATACACATGTGGAGCTAGTCACCATTTTACTAACGATGTGTATCTGAAGCTTCACCCTTAACATCACCATTCTGGGGGCCAAGCTTTTACCTTGAGCACTTAGGAGGACTTTTCAGATCCAAACAAAGATTTGATGAAATGTATTTGTGAATGTTTAGCATATAGTTTGTGTGTGATTCTTATGCTTTACATGAACAGTAATTTCAAGTAGTATGTGTGTTTCTGGGTCAGCATCTAGCCCGTTTATACATGTTATTTCTAATTTTACAAGATTAGTTTGGATCTGTTATCTTGGGCTGTATTAACTCACTGGCCTTGGGCAGCTAACCTCACGAGCTTATTGGCTTCATCTGCAGAATAGAAATAATGGTGGCACATGCCTATAATCCCAGCACTCAAGAGGCAGAGGATCTCTATAAGTTCCAGGCCAGCCAAGGCCACACAGAGAAATCCTGTCTCGAAAAACAAAACAAATAAAAAAATAATAATGAAAAGTAGTAAATGACAGTGTCTGTTTTCAGAAAAATAAGCAAAGGAATTATACAAACAGTTGGATATGTAGAGTGATAGCTTATCCATAATGTACAGCGCTCCTGTCACCCTTCAGGAATGGTTCGAAAGCCATGGGATATTTTCCCTTACTGGTACGCTTCTTTGAAATCTTCTTTAGAAGACGCAGAGTCACTGAAGGTGGGTTTAAATTTGTCCTGTTTACTCTCAAAATCTTTTCTTGAAAACAGGTAATACAGAACTTTCAGAAGATATGTGTAAGGAATATGAAGTAATGTATTCTCCACCTTGTGAAACCACAAGAAACACTACAGACATTGAAGAGTCGACTGATGGAATGATCCTAGGACCTGAAGATCTGAGTTACCAACTATACGATGTTTCTGGTAACCTTTGTTGTTTCATTGCTAAAATGATAATTTAGTGTCCTTGATTTTTCCGTCATTTTGATAAACATGACATTGATCGGTTTGTTTTCATTTTTGAAAAGAAGCTTATGTCAAACAACTATTAGGTGATTATTAAAGGTATTAATGACTAGTACGCAAACACAAAATATGTAATTGAGAAAGAATCTTTGCAAAGTTCTATTGTGTGAAATTAAATATCAGGAGAAAATAGTTAAGAGATCCAAATTTCAAAAGTTCTAAGTTTCTCTCTCAGTTGGTTAGTTAACATTGTTATTGCAAGTTTAAGCAAAAAACCAAGTTTTCTACTACTTTTGTCAGCATGAAATTTACTTCAAAATAAGTTGTATTTCAGAGATTAATTTTAAGAAAAAGCTAAAATGCACAGTGGTGGCACATGTCTTTAATCCTACCCGGGTGGGTCTCTGTGAGTTTGAGGCCGGCCTGGTCTACAGAGTGAGTTCCAGGTCAGCCAGGGCTACACAGAGCAACCATGTCTTAAAAAACCAGAAAGAAAAAGCTAGGCATGGCTGCCTACATCTGTAATCCCTCAGGGAGGCAGAGGCAGGTGGATCTGTTAGAGTTTGAAGCCAGCCTGGTCTGAGCCCAGGATGGCCAGGGCTTGTTACACAGAGAAATCCTGTCGGGGGGGGGGGGGGAATCAAAAAAGAAAACAGAAAAATTAAAAAGAAAAAATATATAGTATATATTAAAAAATAAAGAGTTCTTGGGCTGGAGAGATGGCTCAGTGGTTAAGAGAGCTGTCTGCTCTTCCAGAGGTCCTGAGTTCAATTCCTGGCAACCACATGGTACCTCACAACCATCTGTACCGGAATCTCATGCACTCTTCTGGCATGTAGGTGTAATGCTGATAGAGTGCTCATACATAAAAATAAATAAATTTTTTTTTTAAGAGTTATAAGCAGGGCTGTTGTACATACCGTTAACCCAGCATTTGGGAGGCAGAGACAACAGGACTAAGAGTTTGAGGCCAGCTTGGGTGACACAGGGAGTCCCTCTTTAACAGCAACAAACCTTTGTGAGTCAGTTTGGAGAGTTGTTTTGTTTTTGTTGTTGTTTTTTTGGTTTGGTTTTTCTCACATTGATTTAACCAGCATGGAGTAGTAGTTAATCTGATTTAAAGTGGATGAAAAAAATTTAGATTTACTTACAATTTTCAAAAGCTATATGTAGTTGTGCATGTGCACAAGCTCCCAAAAGGTCACTGCTGGAGCTGGAATTGCTGTCAGTTGTGAACAACCTAGCATAGGTGCTGGGACCCAAGGCAAGGTTCTTCTACATAAGCAGCACATGCTCTTAACTGCCCAGCCAACTCTCAAGCCCTAAAAATGCTCAAAATTTAAAGGGAACTGAAGTGAACCACAGATTCTGACCATGTAACTTCTTCTCCAAAGGGTCTTTTTTGAAAAAGAATTTTAACATGGAATAGACATATCTGTCTCTTTCTGCCTCAAGTAGTCCTGTGACTTTAGAACAAGGTCTATAAATAGTCCTCGATTAATCCTTTTCCTTTTTTTTTTATTTTAAATGACTCGGGTGTTTTATTATGTAGCCCTGATTGACCTAGAACTTGCTATGTAATCAAGGCTGGCTTCAATCTGCATGCTTCCCAAGTACTGATATTAAAGATGCCCACTACTGGGGCTAGAGAGATGGCTCAGAAGTTAAGAGCACTAGCTGTTCTTCCAAAGGTCCTGAGTTCAATTCCCAGCAACCACACAGTGTCTTCATCCATCTATAATGAGGTCTGGGGTCCTCTTTTGGCATGCTGGCTCACATGGAGGCAGACAGATGTCCACTACATGACCTTTTAAATGTTTAGGTCTGTCTCTGATCCGAGCACATGTCCACATGAGTGCCTATATATGCTGAGATTATAGGAGCAGGCAGCCATTCTTAGCTTTCTTCCTTGGGTGCTTAGAATCTGAGCTTAGTTCCTCATGCTTACCCCTTGCATCTCTCAGCCCCATGCCAGACATGAGGTCTTCTGATTTACATGGTAATTTCTGAGATGTGTGGTGTTGGTGTTCCTCTATGAAATTTTGAAGTGATGAGTTCACAGGCTGAGTGGTTAAGAGCACTGGGTTCCTTGAGTTCAACTCCCAGTACCCGTGAGAAAATTGACTGCATTTAGTTAGCATTTGGATGGGAGAGTTCGGTATAGAGAATTGCATATACAGGTGAAAGGCTCATGGAGTAATGGTGCTTTGCCACACAAGCCTGGCAACCTGAGCTCATGTACAGGTGGACAGAAAGCCAGCCCTGCAGAGTTGTCCTCTGGTTGCCATGTACACCTACACACATCATTCACACACACATAATGATACATTTTTTTTCTTTAACAGTGTGAATATGTGGATGTCTCTACATACGTGCACCCATGGAGGCCGTGAGGTTGTGTCTCCCTGGAGCCTGAGTTACACATGGTTGTTCCATACTCAGTGCCGGGAGCCAGACTTGGTTCTTCTGCAGAAGTAGTTCACACTAACACATTACTTCTTCAGCCCGTAATAATATTTTAAAAAACAACAAGATTTTACAGGGGCTGGAGAGAAATGCCTCATTGGTACATAGCACTCCTCCAGAGGACCTGGGTTTGATTCCTAGCCCCTACATGGCTGCTCACAACCATTTGTAACTCTAGATCTAGGGGATCTGATGGCCTCTTCTACTTGAGTGGCATCGGGCACACGTGTGGCACAGAGGCATACATGTAGACAGAATATTCATACATATAAAATAATGGTGTGAAAATTCTTAAAGATTGTGTATACATAGAATGGAAAGTGTTCATTACTGATAAAGTTAATTCCTTACTCTAATTAATACTCTGATTCTTGAGTAGTAGCATAGTTTAGTGTTAAAATCATAGACAATTTATCCAGCTTCATATATCTTGTTGTCTGTGTATTTAAGTTTAGTTGCTAGTCTTTTCTGGTGTCCTCTCCACCCCGCCCCCCCACCCCACCCCCAAGATAGGGTCTTTTCTTTGTAGACCAGGCTGTCCTGGAACTCAACCATCTGCCTGCCTCTACCTCCTTGAGTGCCGGGGTTACAGGCATATGCCACCACACCCAGCTGCTACTGGTCATTTTTAAAAAGAAAAAATATTAGGGTTGAGGAAGTGCTCAGTGAGTAAAGGACTTATTCCCAATCCCCAGCACCCGTATATATGCTCACTGCAGCAGTAGGTTTGAATCTGTAAGTTCAGGACTGGTTAGCAGAGACAGGCAGATCCTGCAAACTAACTATCCAGTCAGTCTAGCAGAAGAATCTCCAGGTTCAGTGAGTCTCAAATGAAGGTGAAGGATGATAGAGACTCCAGACAAAGACTTCTGGCCTCTGTGCATACATACACATGGAAAGTACATGTGTGCACATGTATACAACACACTTGTACACACTATAAGAAGACATGTGCTTTTAGTCTTTCATGTTTGTATAAGATTTTAATGAAGTCATTATTTTCTGTGCTCCTCCCTTAAAAATAAAAGTTTATGTTCAATATTTAAGGCCATCCTGGGCTACATAGTTAAGACCTCCCCTGTGCAATATCATCTCAGCTCTTGGAGGTAGAAGAGTCAGGGGTTCAAGGTCATGCTTGCCCACATAGAGCATTTGAAGTTAGGTTAGGCTATATAAGATGCTGTCTCGAAATAGCAAACCAAAGAAACAAACAAAATCAAGGAATGAAGAGGGTATGAAAAGCAAATGTAAAGGGCTCAGCTCACTGGACCTGCTGCTAGTGAAGACCATAAATGTAACACAAACCATACCAGTTTCCATCTTTACTTTTAGGGTAGCATTAATTATGTTTGTGCTTAATTTGTTTGTTTGTTCTGAGTTCCCAAGAAGAATTGGGTAGTTTTCAGTTGTTTTGTTTTGTGACCCTGGCTGTCCTGCAACTCTATATAGACCAGGCTGGCCTCAAACCCACAGATCTGTCTGCCTGGGATTAAAAGAGCGTGCCAACTACCTGGCTCTAGTTTTCACATTTTTACAAAGAGATTGGGGAAATATTTAACACCATAGTAGCAGTGGTCCTTTGTTATTTCTTGTTGTGTGGGTATGTGTTTAGGCATGGAGAGACCAGAAGACAACATTTTATGTCATGCCTCAGGAACAGTTCATGCCTGCGTGTGTGCCTGTGTGTGTGTGTGTGTGTACGTGTGTACAGACATTGACTTGTCTCCTCCTTAGTTTTTGAGACTGGGTCTACTATTGGCTTAGGAGGCCCCTCTTTAGGTTAGGCTGGCTGGCTAGTGGGCCCCAGGCATGCTCCTTTTTCCCCTCCCTGGTACTGGGATTACAAGTATGTGGTGTCATCGGGTCTAAAGTGTTCTGGGGATTGAACTTGGTTCATGCTTTTGTGGCAAGTACTTTACTCACTGAGCTGTTGTTTCCCCAGCCCTTATATGTGTGAGCTATGTATGTGGCACTGAGGATTTGAATCCATTACCACACATTCGCTAGATAAATGCTCTCCTATTGTATTTCATTCAGAGCTGCAGCCCTAGCTCAAGATAATTCTTAAGTCAGGGTGAAATATTGACGAAAAAGGTGTAAGTTGAAAGAAATTAGACTTGATTTTAAAATAAAGTTTTGTGGTACATTTTAATTTGTGGCGACTTCGTGACTTCTGAGTGTGGTTATGGAAGCTCACCACCATGATAACAGCTTCTCCCTCTTGTTTTCTATATCAGGAGAAAGCAGTTCAACAATTTCTACAGAAGATTTAAAGGAGTGCCTGAAAAAACAGTTAGAGTTCTGTTTCTCACGGTACGGAATCTTTTTCATTGATATTTTCCTTTTTGCATTTTGATTGGTAGATATAAAATGTCTGTGGACTCAGTGGCTCTCAGTTCCTCTGTCTTGGGTTTTGGTGTCTCTGGTGAGCAATTTCTTAACTATTAAAAGTAAAGCCTTGCTTTGGTGTTTGGTGCTACTATGTTCAGCTTTTTTCTTTTACTTCACTTTGTCCTTCACTTTTTGTTTTTAATTATATATATATATGACTGTTAGCTTATATGTATATATGTGCTTCACTTATGTGCAGCGCCCTCAGAGGCCAAGAGAGGGGAGAGGGCATCTAATCTCTGGAACTTGAGTTAAAGACAGTAGTGAGTTGGCCATGTGGGTGCTGGGAACTGACCCCGAGTCTTCCACAAGAGCAGCCAGTGCTCTCAGCCCGAGCTCTCTCTCCAACCCCTCTTGTCAGTTTCTTACTGCTGCTGCTTCTGCTTCTAGTTAACGCAATACTTTATTCCTGTAAATTCACTATCTGAAAATGTGGTTCAAGGGATCAGTATTGGATGAGGTTAAGATAAGGGCTTTTATTTATTTATTATTGATTATTTGGGAATCTCACATTATGCGCCCCTCTTGTGCTTAGTTTCCAGTCCACGCGTGTCCTTCCCCCATTTCCCCAACACTCCAAGAAAAGTCCCTTGACTTGGAGCATGGCCAACCCTCCAAGGTTAGGTGAAGCTGAATCTTTCTCCACCTGTATCAGACAGAGCTGCTTCTGCTGCTGCTTTCTAAAATAGACCTCAACTACATAACCCACCTACATTGGCTGGCCTTGACTTTGTAGTCCTCCTGATTTAGCTTCCTGTTGCTAGGATTACAGGGGTATACTCCATGCTGAGGTAATTGCTTGCTTTATTGCACTTTTTTTAGATGTTGGTTGTATACTATCTTTTCAACCTGGTCTCCCATCTTCCTCCTTAAAATCCTAGGAAATATTGAAAAACACATTAGGGATATCGATGGCTTTAATTAATAGGGTCAGTCCTTTCCCTAATAATACACACCACATATCTCTACACAACTACTCAAATCTGTTTCTCTGGTTTCTCCATTGCCCAGAAAAAGTCACTCTGAATCATGACACAGAGATGTACTCAAGAAGGAAAAGTATTCCAAATTCTTCAGTAAATTTTTCCTTGAAGCTTCTGTAGCTCTCACTTATGTCTCCAGAAGCATGAGTTTTGAAATTTGTATAGCTTTTAGTTTTTGCAAGAAGAGTGTTTGTGATCAACCATATCATACTTAGTTCTAAGATAACACTTACAGCCAGTCTGGCAAATATCAATTGTAGGCCAGCAACATTGCCAGAATATATGATGGACCAGGTCTACTTGTGAATAGGAAGCCTTAGATGTATTATCAATTTGATGTACTTTTGACAATTATATAGTTTCTTTAGCTAAGACCTTTGATACTGGGTGATAAGAATAGGGCTGCTTCAAGGTTACAGTTTTTGTGTGAAAACCATGTTTATGGATGTCTGATTTTCAAGTTATTAAATAATTATTTATTCCACTAATAATGTTAATTTGTTTTTTTTATGATGAAATGTGGGTTTAAACTTAACTGGTATCTTTTATTACCCTTCCCCTACCCAAAATAACTGCCACTTTTTGAATTTATAAACTAAATAAAACAACTTAGTTGAATTTTACTGTAAAGGTCTTTGAGCTTATAAGAAAGATTAATGGGCTTTTTGCAGGCCCATGTGTCTGCACATCACATACGTGCATTGCCTGCAGAGGCCAGAAGAGGGCATCACATCTCCTGGAACTGGAGTGAACAGGTGGCAAGAATAAGCTGGAAATCAGACCTAGTTTTCTGAGGCCTTTAAAACCCCGTAAGACCTTTAAAATATTATCAACAAATGAAGCTTTTTCACTAAATTCATAATCAGCCTAAGAGATACAAAACAACAAACATATTAAATACACAGCTAGTGTTTGTTTAGGTGATAATTGCTATTGGTAAAAAAATTAAAATAGAACAGCATAAATAAGAAAGAATCCACAGTACTGTTCTATTTGTTTGTTTGTTACTTAGTTTGGGGCACAGGGATTCTCTGTGTAGCCCTGGCTGTCCTAGAACTCACTTTGTAGATCAGGCTGGCCTCAAAACTCAGAGATCTGTCTTCTGTTTCCTGAGTGCTGGGATAAAAGGGGAGCACCACCACCCAGCCAGAGTACAGCTTTAATCAGGGTGGACAGGTGGGTCTGTTTGAGAAGGGCGTTTTTAAACACAAAGTTGCAGATAATCTTATTTAATCTGCTTTAAAGGCTATTTGATGTAAACAAAAAGATAAGATTTTGAACTGGGCACAGTAGGGCACACCTGTAATGCCAGCTTTGAGCAAAATAACTTATGTAGTCTTCTACTTTTTTTAATTAAATTTTTATTTTTTATATTAATTACAGTTTATTCACTTTGTATCCCAGCTGTAGCTCCTCCCCAATCTTTTCACTTTAATGTTTATTTATTTATTATTGTTTGTTTTGTTTTTGAGACAGGGTTTCACTGTGTAGCCTTGGATGTTCTGGACTCAATTTGTAGACCAGGCTGGCCTTGACCTCACAGAGATCTTCCTCTATGCCACCTAGATCTGCTTCACTTTAATTTTAAATAGTTTTCAAGTTACAATAGTCAAACGTATTTATGAAAAAATAACATATAAATATCCATGTTTCAAGTTACGGTTAACCTACCATTTTTTTCCATATGCTGTGGGGGTTCAGAACTTACTGAGGTTGTTAGCTGGGTTTTTATTTTTACTATGTTGGCATGCTTTAAACTGAGCTGGTCAACTGTTGAACTTTCATTCATCTTACAGTTTTATTTCTCTAGATACAGTGTTAAGTATGAATATGTTTTATGTTTTTGTTTTTTGCTTTAGATGCTTTTTCAGAATTGTGTATTATAATTGCTTCTGTTAATTTCTTTCAGCGAAAATTTGTCAAAGGATCTTTACTTGATATCTCAAATGGATAGTGATCAGTTTGTTCCAATATGGACAGTTGCCAACATGGAAGAAATAAAAAAATTGACTACAGATCCAGATTTAATTCTTGAAGTATTGAGATGTACGTAAATGCCTTTTAGCTTCTTTTAAATTGTAAATATTTTTATTTCTGATCGTACTGGGGATTGTTTTCAGTGACCTTTTTGTGTGTGTATTTGTTAGCATGTTGAATAGCAACTTTTATGTTGATTTTTGTAGTTTTTTTATTCTTGTTCACAAAGCAAGTATTAACAATTAACTTTCCTTGTGTAGGAATGGCCTGATTTTGTTTTATTCTTACTTCACAACCTGTTAATAGGTTGTGACCTCTAGTTTGACAATGAACTTGTCCCTCCCTATCCTCTTCCCTTTCTCACCCTCCTGCTCTCCCTCCAGCACTTAATGAGATCTCATTGTATAGATCAAGATAGCTTCAGATTCCTTCTCTTAAGTGCTGAGGTACACAGAGAAGCACCACTGTGACCTACGGAGATCTTCTTTTCCCAGACTGGCCTCAAACTCAGAATGTTTACCTAGGATTGCATTTTCCAGCTGCACTAATTTTTGAGGCATTGTTTGGCTACGTAGACCAGGCTGGCCTTGAATTGCACTGATTCTCCACTGGCTTTCAAGTGCTGGGATTACAGACATTTGTTACTATAGCTAGTTAAGGACTTTTTGGTGTGGTGTAGTATGGTAGTTTTTCCTCTTCTTCTGCTTCTGCTTCATGAGGATATATTTCATATTTGTCTGTATGTTTATATGTTTGCATGTGTATGGCTAAAGGCCAGAAGGCTGTTTTGGATATCTTCCTCAAGTCTACCTTAGTTTAAGTCAGGCATGGTGGCACACACCTCTCATCCCAGCATTCCTGAGGTGGAGGCAGATCTCTGTGAGTTTAAAGCTGCCCTGGTCTACAGGGAGTTCAGGACAGCCAGGACTACATAGAGATACTCTGTCAAAATACTTAAATGGTTGTATGTATATGTTTTTCCTGCATATATGCATGTACATGTGCATGCCTGGTGTCCACAGCTCAGAAGAGGGCATCAGATGCCCAGGAGCTGGAGTTATGAGTAGTGTGAACTACCTTGTAACCAAGACTGTATCTTCTGTAAGAGCAACAAGTACTCTTGATAGCTAGTCATCTCTCCAGCCCCTGTGCCCTGTAGTCTTTAATAAGATGGGGTCACTCCTTGAACCTTGAAATGCATGTCTCATGTTTCAGGTGGGTGTGAGACTTTGATATTGTCTTTGAACATCATTAGGTGCTTTGAGTACAACTTTAATACCAACTGAATTTTGCTGGTGTGCTTTCTGCATCCACCTGTCTATTGGAATTATTTATTCTATTCACATTAATTTTTGTTACAAAACTAACCAGTTGATGATGAGGCCAGTAAGATGGCTCCTTAGTTGGAGGAGCTTGCAACACTGTGTATGTGTGTGTGCACGTAGAGAGCCTGCGCATATCCACTCGAGTTTGGAGGCATATCATAGCCTGACTTATAAATGGGTTTGCTGAAATTTCTTATTTTTTTAGACAGGGTTTTTCTGAGTAGTCCTGGCTATCCTGGAACTCCCTCTGTAGACCAGGCTGGCCTTGAACACATAGAAATGTGCCCGCCTGTCTCTGCCTTCCAAGTGCTGAAATTAAAGGTGTGTGCCGCCATCTCCTGGCCATTTATGAGATTTCTAAATCATTTGTATGGATGTCATTTCTTAAAATTAACCAGTCTTAGCTACATAGAAAGCTGTCAAAGAACCTTTCCTCCATAGCTGCTTTTTAAACCAAAACTGTGATGTACCACTTTTCTGAAAAAATACAGATTGGACTGTGTAGTATTTCCCTGATTCATTATTCCTCAAAATCAGCATCTAGAAAATAGCCTTTTGGTCTTTGTATATAAGAGTGATGGTATAAGAGCAGCTTTGTTGGGGTGAGCCCTGATTAGCACAATAATCACAGTGTAGGTGCTCCAGATGCTTACTTAGCAAATAACATTCAGTAACCTTTGCACACAAACCTTGGCATTTTACCTGAGCATTTGATAACTTATTTGTTTAGAAGTATACTGAGTAGTTTTTAGGCATCATTAACATTCCTACCTGTCACCTTTAAGGGAGCCATGTTTTTGTTTGTTTGATTTCAGCTTCTCCTATGGTACAAGTTGATGAGAAGGGAGAGAAGGTGAGACCAAGTCATAAGCGCTGTATCGTAATTCTCCGAGAAATTCCTGAGACAACGCCAGTGGAGGTAAGCCTGGATTGTTTCTCTGGCTGAGTGTCCTCTGACCGCGTGAGGTGGAGGAGGTAGGCTAGCAGAGCACTGCAAAGGAGGGAAAAGGCATTCTGTGTTCTTAGGGGGCAAATTTCAGTATTGCAGTGATACTAATTGTGAATGGATCGGCTTGACTGACAGTTAAGTAGGAGGAGCCACCTAATAACAGTGGGAAAATTTTCTTTGAATAAGGACTGGCCAGCAAAATATAAAACAAAACTACAGTCAGAAAGATCAAGTGCGGTTCAGGTTCCAGAATAAAATATTTGAATAAGACAGTAAAGTACAGAAACAGGCCTTTTAAAAACACGTATGCATACATTTACTTAATAATTCCGCCAGGGATCACTTACTGTACAGTTATTTAAAGCCAAAGTTTTATTCTCTGTTAAACAGACAAAGTAGCTGAACCATAGGATGATTTACCCAAAAAAAACCAAAGTTGGGTTTATTAGATTATTAAATGACAGACTATGAAACTTAGTCTGATTCTAAAGTTTAGATTTCTTAACTGCTGTGTTATAGAGGTTTGCTAAAAATTGCCTATGGATGTACTGTAAATTAAAGAAATTGCAGCCAGGTACATTGGTGCACACCTGTAATTCCAGTACTCTGGGAGGCAGAGGCAGGTGGATCTCTGTGAGTTTGAGGACAGCCAAGATTACACAGAGAAACCCTGTCTCAAAAAACCAAAAATAAAAGGAAGTGCTTAGTAACTGACTTACTGTAATTTACTATTGGAAGAAATATGATGTCATTGTAGGTAGGTCAGACAGTTTATGAAGAGGTACATTTACCTGCTGAGCCAAGTTACTGGCTCAAATATTTAATATTCATTTCTCCCCTCTTTGTAAATTTTATTAACTGTCTTACCAATCTCAGGTTTTGTTTTGTTTTTCTGGATCCCTTCTTCCCCTCCCCCCACCCCCAAAGACAGGGTTTCCCTGTGTAGCCCTAGCTGTCCTGGACTTTCTTTGTAGGCCAGTCTAGGCTCCAACTCACAGAGATCCACCTGCTTCTGCCTCCCCGAGTGCTGGGATTAAAGGCGTGCAGCACTACGCCCAACTTCCTTTTTTTTTTTTTTTAAGTTGTATGGTTACAGGAAAGATGTTTGAACAGAGTTCACATCTGATTCTGATGCAGACAAAATATCTTAAATAAGCATGCATGGAGATACTATGTTAGTGACAATTTTAGCTTTAAAAAGCTTTCTGTTGTGGAGGAAAACCCCTGGAGAGAGTACTGTAAGAATTGTAGCTTACCACTAGAACTGAAGTGCTTCCGTTTTGTTGCTCATAAAATAATCTGCAAGTTCTACATCATCTATATACACGTTTTTATTTTAAGAGTTGACTCTTTTTTCTTTTTAGGAAGTGAAAGCTTTGTTTAAAAATGAAAACTGCCCCAAAGTTATAAGCTGTGAATTTGCACACAACAGCAACTGGTACATCACCTTCCAGTCAGACACGGATGCACAGCAGGTGAGAAGAAAGTGTTTGCTAATAACAACCTAGTGAGAAAAGACATGTGTATTTTGTTAAGCATGTGTTTAGGCTAGGGGAATGGCTTTATGGTCGAGTATTAGTCTAGGATATATAAGGTCCTAGGCTCAGGGCTCAGTGCCACAAAGATATGGCTCTCCCCCTATGATCCTAGCACTTGGGAGGTGGACAGGACCAAGATCAGGAGTTCAGGACCAACTTTGCTGCTAAGCAAAATTGGGGCCTTCCTGGGTGACATGAAATCCTGTATCAAAAGAAAACAAAACCAGACAAGGTAGTGATGGCACACTCCTGTTTCTACAACACTCAGTACTGAGGCAGCCTAGGTTACAGAGTGATAACCATGTCAAAAAAGGAAAAAGAAAGGGAATTTTACCAAGACTGCTAAATACCTTGGCCATACAACTGCTTAATTGACAGTTGACTTTCTTCTTTATCATCTGTATACAATTTTATTGGTTTTAATTTTTAAAATGTTTACTTGTCAATGAAAAATTAACAGACTTTTTAAATGAGTGTAAAGATTTGGAGGTAAATGTTCAGTGATGGTTTTGGTACCTAATATAGCCAATGGCTTAAAATAAAGTTGGGTTTTTGGAGGGGCGTGGTTGGGGCAGGGGCAGTCTCACTCTGAGGCGTAGGCTTTTCTGGAATTCACTGTGGTAGCATAGGCTGGACTTAAACATGGCAGTCCTTCCTCACCTCTCCTCCAAGTGCTTAGATAGCAGGTGTGACTTAACACAATATCTTTCTTAATATGTGTGAGTGTTTAGTCTCTATGCTTGTCTGTGTGAGCCTGGTGCCTAAGAAGGCAAGAAAAGTTTGCCGATATTCTGGAACTGGAGGTGTAGATGGTTGTGTCTTACCATTTGGGTGCTGGAAATCAAACTCAGGTTTTTTTTGTTCTGTTTTGAGCCTGGGCGTTTATCATATGCTGGTGTGTTTTTTTTTTTTTGTCTGGTGTGTTTATTTTGAGATAGATGCTCACTGTGGGAGCGAGGCTTCCCTGGAACCTGCAAGGTCGGCCAGGCTGCCTCACATGAACAGTCCCCTGCCAGAGATCTCAGTGTGAGGATTAGAGTCCTGTGTGCTCTCACTACCAGCTGACTGAAATTAAAAGTTGTTACTTGGTGATGATACCTGTATCTCTTGTTTCTGCCTTTCGTCACAGGACTCCATACCAATCTCTTGCATTAACTACAAACTATAACCGGGATTGTTTTGTTTTCTTATCTTTTCTTTTCATTACCTCAAGGTTTGTAGTTCCAGTGTTTTTGCCTTGCTATGTCCAAGGCTGGCTTAGCTCAAAACACATCCTCTCCTGCTGTAGTTCTTGAGTGCTGGGGTTTATAGAGCACACTGCTACATGGCAGGACCATTTGTTCAGTTTAGAAACTGATGAGTGGGGCTGGAGAGATGGCTCAGCCGGCTAAGAGCACTGGCTGTTCTCCCAGAGGTCCTGAGTTCAATTCGCAGCAACCACATGGTGGCTTTCAACTGTCTGTAATGGAATCTGATTCCCTCTTCTGCTGTGCGAGAAAACAGCGTTCGTGTACATTAAATAAATAAATAAATCTTAAAAAAAAAAAAAGAAACTGATGAATGCAGACTCATTTGGTAAAATGAAGATGACTTTAGTGAAATGTTTAATGCTAATAAAAGTTCACTTTTGGTTTAACAGGCTTTTAAATACTTAAGAGAAGAAGTTAAAACATTTCAGGGCAAGCCAATCATGGTAAGAAATATTTGTAAATACACCAGATTCTAGTGTGAAATAAGTATTTTTGGTGGGAGGTAACTGTTGGGGTTTGTTTATTGTGTTGTTCCTTTTTAAAAAATTAAGAATACATGAACAGGTATTTTATAAAATCTGTAGTAATTTAAAAGCATGACTATGTCCTACTTTAAAAAATCGTTTGACAGAACATGAAAATACTATGAATACAAAAGTTCTTTACAGGGAATCACAAAATTTTCATACTGACTCATAGCCTGTAATTCTAGGCTACAGTGATACTGTTTTGTGTCTCCTAATGACTTGAAGGTTTTATATTTAGGTCTTTAATAAAACTTTACTAATTTGATATATAATAGAATAAAACCTAATTCCATTTATTTTTTTCTTAATATGTAGAGTTGTCTTCGCTTGCATGTTGATGGAACCTGTCACACTTCTTAGAGATATGTCTTGGGGTTTGATCTGTTTCCTCAGTCTCTGCTTCCCTGCTGTCTTCCTTATAGCAGCTTCAGTGGCCTTTTTCCCATAAGCAATTTCTTCCTCATATTTTTATGATTTTTACTGTGTAGATTTATCTTTGTCTGGGGCCAACAGAGAATGAAAACAACAAATATTGAAATTAATGGGATAGCAGTTTTTGTTCTTTTGGTTTGGTTTGGTATTTTGGTTTGGTTTTGTTATTGTTGGGGGTGTTTGTTTTGTTTTGTTTTTTCAAGACAGCATTTTTCTGTGTAGCCTTGGCTGTCCTGGAGCTCACTCTATACACCAGGCTGGCCTCAAACTCAGAGATCCACCTGTCTCTGCCTCCAGAGTGCTGGGATTAAAGTCGTGCCCCATCCTACCTAGCATGGGATAGCAGTTTTTCAATTAAACTTCTAGCTAAGTTTTTCTTTAGGATTTATTTCATAATGTGTCTGCATTTAAGTGTAGGTGGCAGAGAGGCCAGGGTCACCTTTGTGTTCTTAGTTGTTTTCTATGACAAAATCCCCTCCCACTCCCCCCCCCCATTCAAGTTGTTATAGATAGTAAGGTTTCCCTTGCACAGCTAGTAGCATTGATCTAGCCCATGTTCACTTATTTTTAACTTTTTTATTGAGGCTGTTCTCAAATCCACACTTCTGTCGTTTTTTTTTTGCTTTGTTGTTTCTGAACAGAAATAAATCATAAGGTGTGTAAAAAAATTGAATATATTTGTTTCAATATACACTTCATCTTTTATTATTATTATGTTTTCTTCTTGCTTCTAGGCACGGATAAAAGCCATCAATACATTTTTTGCTAAGAATGGTTATCGATTAATGGATTCCAGTATGTATACCCAACCCATTCAGACTCCAACCCAGTATCCCTCCCCAGTCTTTATGCAGCCAGTGTATAGCCCTCATCAGCAGTACTCAGTGTACAGTATTGTGCCTCAGTCCTGGTCTCCAAGTCCTGCGCCTTACTTTGAAACACCGCTGGTAAGTGACTCTTTGAAAATAATATAGTATTTAGTGTAAGCTAAGATTTGAAATTCAGGTGCAGGTACATTTGTTTGTGATTAGAGCACCCACAGTGTAGTATTAAAAGGATAATTGCAACTTCAAGGCCAAACTAGTCTGCATAGTAGGTTACCAACCAGTCATACTTGTCACAAAAATTACAAGAAAAGAAAAACCAACAAGCTGATGTCGTTCAGTGGTTTTGTGTTGGATTACTTTCTGGGTAAATTGTGATATCTCCTTAAGGTTCGTAAGCATATTACGAAGGGTTGAGCTTTAAGTGTCTACAGTTTGATTCTTTACATTTTCCTAAATGAATTGAAGAAGAGAATAAGTGCTTTCTGATTGATTGACTGATTGAGTCTTACTGTGTAGCCATGGCTGTCCTGGAACTATGCTGCTTTGGCCGCAGAGAGGGCCACCTGGTGACGGCACCACATCACCGAATCCTTGTGATTTTTAAATGACCATAGTGTTGTAAAGTTTTGTCAGGAGAGGGGGTTCTATATATAATGATTAGTGATACGTTCTTATAGCTAAGTGGTATGTGACGTGAACATTGCAGAAGTGAATATGGAGCTTTTTATTCCTGACTTGTTAAAGACACTGTGGTTACAGTAGCTCATTTGAGTCCCTCAAAACCCGCTCCTGGAGTATTTTATCCCTTTAACATTAAACATTAACATTTCCTTTTAGGCTCCTTTTCCCAATGGTAGTTTTGTGAATGGCTTTAGTTCACCAGGATCGTATAAAACAAACGCTGCTGCTATGAATATGGGCCGACCATTCCAAAAAAATCGGTAAGATGAAACAGAATAACTGACATTTATTTTAAACAGTCCCCAATAATTCCTGAGTAATTGTTGTTCTTGTTGGTTATAAAAAGTTGTTTATAAAAAGTACATGCATTTATACATATAAAGGGGTGAGGATTTCAGTGGTTTCTGTTTTCTTTTAACTTTTTATTTTATGTGTATGAGTGTTTTGTCCATATCTGTGTGTGTGTATCACTTTTGTTTCTGTTGCCTGAATAGTCCAGAAGAAGGCATTTATATTTCTATGAGCCATTCTGTGGTTTCTGGGAATTGAACCTGGGTCCTCTGAAGACAGTCGGTGCTCTTAACTACTGAGACATTTATTGTTTTGTTTTTCAAGAGAGTTATTTTTAATGTAGCCCTGGCTTTCCTGGAACACTGTCTGTAGACCAGGCTGGTCTCCAACTCAAAGACCTGCCTTATTCTTTCCCTTGAGCGCTGGTATCAAAGGTGTGTGACACACACCCACACCCCGCCCTTTAAGCTTCCCCTATTCTTTTTAGACATCATTTTTCCTATTAATACTTAAAGTTACAAATACTTACAAGTTCATTTGTATGATGTAAATATATAAAAATAATACACCAGGCATGGTGACACACACACCTTTAATTCCAGCACTGGGGGAGGCAGAGCCAGGCAGATCACGGTGCTTTGGAGGCTAGCCTGGTCTACAATGCAAGTCCAGGACAGCCAAAGCTACATAGAGAAACCCTGCCTCAAACAACAAAACAAACCAATGTTTTTAGTCACACCGTACTTTAATGAATTGTTTTATTCCCATCAGTAGTTTTACTCTTGCTCAGGTACCTGGTATGCCTGCTGCTGTTGGTTGGTTGGTTGGTTGGTATTCGATACTAAAATCCTAACTCTGTTTTAGTTGTTACTGAGACAGAGTCTTTCTGTGTAACCTTGGCTGTCCTCTAACTTCCTGTAGACAAGGCTGGCCTCAGACTTACAGAGATCCTCCTGCCTCTGCCCCTGGGATGAAAGGTGTGTGCCACCAGGCCTGGTACTGACTGCTTTTAATGTTGAAGAAGAAGTAGATTTAGCTAAACTTTTAGATTTTTTCCCAAGTTTTGCCAAACACATTACATGATGTAGAAAAAATTTAATTGCCTTTTATTAAAAATATATAAAGGTGTAACATTTTTTATTTTTCTTGATTTGTCTTTTGTGGGTTTTGTTTTCAGTGTGAAGCCTCATTTCAGGTCATCCAGTGGTTCAGAACACTCCACAGAGGGCTCTGTGTCACTGGGGGAAGGATCATTGAGCAGATCTAATTCAAGAAGCTTTCTCTCAGAACGACACAACCCTGCAGCAACAGTGCATCAGGAACAGACGTGTCTTCCAAAGGAGGCTCCTGTTTTACAGATGGAACAGAGTGGGGACTTCGGAAGAGGCAGGTAAGGACAAAGAGTATACAAAGATTATTTACTATAACAGACACTTCTGGAATGTTGAAAACCATCTTGTGATTTTTGTTATGTTTTAATTATTGGTGTGTGGTTATCTTAAATGACTTCATCATTCTTAGCGAATAGGATTTGGGAAGGTTTGGTTTACTTTGAGATGGCGGTTTGGCAATGCTAGGCATTTGAAAAGATGTTCTCAAACATCCTGTTTAAGCACTACCACTGAGCTACCTTTGACTCAGTGGTTTTGGTTTACTTTGATTTTCACCCCTGCATGCCCTGGAACTTGTTGTGTAGAAAGTAGCCTGGCCACGTCTCTCAGAGATCCACCTGTCTCTGCCTTGTAAGAATGCTAGCATTGAAGGTGTGCACCATTGTATCCGGCTCCACCATCTAGTTTCAGTGTCTTCCAACTTCTCAACTCTTAAGAGTGGAGTTCTATTTTGTCTACTCCAGCTAAGTTAGACTTTAAAATACTTCTGATGTGGAAAACCTATTAACTAAATAGGAGTGGGCCAAGCTAACTGGTAGTGGTAGTTGGTGAAATTTTTGTGGATTAGCTCAAGATGTCTTCAGAACAATTTTCCTGCCTCTTACTAATACGGAAGAATAGCCCCAATTTTGAAAATTTAGATATTTTAAGAACAAATCTATGATAGTCATAATGTATTTCAAAGAGTCTTATGTGTACCCTTCCTCTTGTGTTAAAAGGAGAACTCTTTTCAGAGGTCGAAGACGAAGAGATGACGACAGGATTCCAGTAAGAATTTTAATCTTTAATTACAGTTTTAGAATTATTTTTCCTTTTGGTCTATCTCTGCTTTCTGGTTTATTTTGTTGATTAGAGTATTCAACAACAACAACAAAAATTGAGCCTTCTTTAGGGCTTATACCAATTTCCAACCCCATAGGCAATGCACAAAAGTTCCTGTTGTTATCTGTTCGCTCTATAGCATTTATATTGGTTTGCCAGTCTTGGTGGGTGGTCATTTACTCTCAGAGCTCTGTAGATGTTGGAAGCCTGCATGCTTGCAGAGGACGTCTTTGGTAATTTGTTCTCTCCTGCTGTTGGTTCTAGGGATTGAGCTCAGGTTGTCAAGCTTTTGTGGCATGTGCTATCTCACCCTGTGGCTAATTCTTACATCTACAATCTTATTTTTTCAAACTCAGAGGGACTGGAGAGATAGAACTCCAGCTTTAGGGAATCTGAACCCTCTTCTGGACCTAGGAAGCACCTGCCCTCAAATGCACATACACATAAACAAATACAAGCCAGGCACGCTAGTGTTCCCCTATGAGCCTAGCACTTAAGCAGAAACAGAAAGGTCAGGAATTCAAGGCCATCTTCAGGTGTAGGGTCAGCCTAACTCCTGCAGATCCTAATGTAAAACAACTAAAAACATTTATATTCAAATTTTAAGTTTCCTAGCTTGAAAGAGGTAAATGTATTCTATTTTATCATTAAATCTTTAAAGAAAGCTTCTCAAGTAGCCCAGGCTGGCCTGGCACTGAACTTGTGATCTTCCCGTCTCCCAGTTGTTGGGTCATAGCTATCTATCACTATACATTATTTTTAACTTGCTAAGGAGCAAACCCAAGCTTCATTCATGCTTAGGCAAGCATTATTGGTATACTCAGTGGTTTATGACTGAAGCTTTCGGCTCTGACTGCTTTTTAAAAAGCATGTCATGTTAGTAATCATGTGAATCTTCAAGTAGCCTTCAAAGATTGAGGAGAAAAAAAGGCTGCTGCATACCTGAAATTTCTGGATTTGAGAGAGTTAAACAAAGGGAACAAGCTTGACCTCTACTGTAGCTGCAGAGCATGACCTTGTCTTAAAAAGCAAAAACAAATCAAACAATTGGAGTGGAAAAAAAAAGTAGATTTGGGACTTCTGGTGCAGCCCCTACTCTGTGACGTGGTCAATATGTCAGATGCTATAGTGATGTTGGCGGAAAGAGTTTGCTCAATTATTGTGAACTCGGTAATGAGGAAGCAAATAAGTGAAGTGAGAGGCCTCTCAGGGTACAGGACGGTAGGTTGAAAGGATGGGATATTGTTCTGTCTGGGCAAGATGGGACTATTTTTTTTAGTTTTGTCATAAAGGAGGGGTTAATTTAGGAAGCAAACAATTGTGAGTATTATGTAGGTGCTTTAAGAAGTGTGCAGAGTTTTCAAAAGAAAATAGACGCTGTTGAACTCAGCTGAGCTGGGAAACCAGCCGTTTATGGGGAGGTGATTCCTGTGTTCTCTGGAAGTCTTTGTTTGTTTTTCTTGTAACTTCTAAGACAGAGAATTAAAGAAAGCATTAGACACATTAACTGTTTAATGTTTTGCTTTTTAGAGACCCCAGCCTTCAGCAACTGAAGTGAAGGCCCCAACACCAAAGTTTGACTTACTGGCTTCAAATTTTCCTCCTTTACCTGGAAGTTCATCAAGAATGCCCGATGAGCTCTCCGTGGAGACCAGAGTGGCCGATGTTGTCAGAGGTGTCTACAAAGAGAAGGTAACTATGGAGAGGTCCCATTCGTTCTCTCTCACTTTATGTCGTCGAGTTAGCTCTGTCAGGGCTGCTAAATAAACTTATTTTATAATTTTAATTTATGTAGTTTTCGCATATTGATAGTTTTTAAAAGCGCGATAGTGGAAGTCCAAAAAGCCAAGTATTCCTTGGCTCTGAGTCAGTTAGCTCACTGTGGGAGCTTAGATTAATGCAGAGACGTGTCATATCTACAAAAGGGCTGCATGTAACAGTGCTGTTATAAGTCCTGGCTAACTTGATAGAGTGGGTCTTTCAAAGTAGGTGCCTACCAGAGTGAGACTCCATCTACTTTGTGTGAGAGTCTTGCAGCATAGATCAGAATGGCCTTAAATCTTACATTCTCCAACCCAGTCATCTTAGTTGCTGGGATTGGGATTGTAGGCGTATGCCACAATGTCTGGCACTATTTTTGAATGTGGGTCTCTCTTTTCTATCTGAAATCCTCAGATCTCATAAATTTTATAACTTTTTTTTTTTAATTCATGTATGTGTGTGTATGTAAGTGTCAGAGAATACAGATAATGGAGGTCAGAGGACAACTTTTCTATCTAAACCTGTTTTTCTATTCTCATATTTGATCAGTTTTTCTCTGGGTAGTTCTCAATCAGAAATCATTTTTCCTTAGAATTTTAAAGGTAGTTCTCTTTTCCTGTTGTTAAAAATATTAACAGTAGGGCTTAAGGTTGAGTGGCTACTGCTCTTGCCCTGGGCCTGAGTTTGGCTCCCAGCAGCAGAAGGAGGGTGGCTCACAACCACTTATAACTCCAGCTCCAGGGGAATTTAACACTTTGAGCCTCTGAGGGCAGGTGTACTCATGTGTAATACCTACACACCGGTAACACGTAATTTTAAAATATTAAAAATACATCTTTTAAAAATATATTGGAAAATAGTATTATTTCAGCAATTCTGAAGTAGGTATTTGGGTTTTTTGTTTTTTTGTTTTTTGTTTTAATATCAAATTAGATTTTTAAAATTAGAAGCTGTCATGGTTAAAGTAGCACATAAAATAACCATCAACTCCAGGCTGGTGTCCAACTCATAGTCCCTGCCTCTGCCTGCCGGGTGCTGAGATCGCAGCCTTGCAGCCACAGCTGGCGTGTGTGTGTGTGTGTTGAGAGGGTGATGATAACACGTCCTTCTCATCGTCCCAGTCTACAGTTGTGGGGTATGATAATAGCTTAAACTAGTGAGACCCTGTCTCAAAAAAATAAATTGTAGTAAAACACAAAATTTACTATGTTGACTATTTTAGTACTAGTTCATTCTTGTTGCTCCATTGATCTCCATAGCTACCTTTTTTGTTGGTTGGTTGGTTGGTTGGTTGTTTTGGCTTCTCTCCCTCTTTTTAAATTTGTTTTGCCTATCTGTCCACCATGTGTGTGCATGGTGCCCATGATGGCCAGAAGAGGATGTAAATCCCTTGGAGCTGGATTTACAAGTGGTTATGAGCTGACTGGGTGCCAGGAATCCAATCAGGGTCCTCCAGCAGAGCATCCTGGGATCTTAGCCACTGATCATCTCTCCAGTCCATGTTTTTGCTTTTTAATTTTCAGTTTCATTGAGGCAGGATCACATTCTGTGGTTTGTGTTAGGCCTGAACTCGCTGTGTAGTTCACGCCAGCCTTGTGCTTGTGGAATCTTCCGTCCTTAGTCTCTCAGGGGTTTGGAGACTACAGACAGCCTACTCTTGGCTGTGAGGACGCTTATTTCCCACTAGCAAGCATCCCTCTGCTTTCTTCTTTATGAGTTGGCTCCAGCAGGCATCTCATAAATGAAGTCTCGCGGTATTTACCTCTCTGTGCCTGGCTTATTTTATTTAGCAGAGTGCCCTCACGGTTTGTGTTCTTGGACTCATGGTTGGTTATGTTTTCCTTTACCCGTGGATGGACGTTGGGTTGTTTCTTTTTTGGTTCATGTGAATGGTGCTATGATGATTATTTGTGTGAAATTTCTGGTAGTCAGGGTATGGGCACAATGCCTGGCTAGACTTAACTGCTATAAGATAAAGGTCATTGTTGTTAGGACATTTTCTTTCTTTTGGATGGCATGAGTAGAGTTGGTTGCTAGGTTATAGAATAACTTTAGTGGCTAGATTATGTTCTAAAGCAGTTATTTTTTAATTTATTTAATTTTTTATTTTAAGTGTATTGGTGTGAAGGTATCAGATCCCTTGGAACTGGAGGTACAGACAGTTGTGAGCTGCCATGTCGGTGCTGGGATTAGAACCCAGGTCCTTTGGAAGAGCAGACAGTGCTCTTAACCACTGAGCCATCTCTCCAGGCACCCAGTTATATCATTTTTATCATTGCTGCCTTCAGGATCCTCCTGCTCCTGCCTCTTAAGTACTGGGATTTTAGGCATGATCCATCGTCAAGCCCCATGAATGCCTTTGTCAGAGTGTAAAGCCCTGTGTTGTTGCTGGTTGAATGGTAACGGAGCGCTTTAGTACTTGATGGTCAGTTGTCAATCTTCATTCTTAAAAGTGTCCAAATATAATCTTAAACTGTGCACTTTCAACTCTTAGGACAGTGAGGACTTGAGAGTTAGTTGCCCAGTGCCTGCAGAGGATGGACAAACAGACTGCACTGTCCAGCAACTCAGCATGAGTCCCAGTCCTCCATGTACAGCTGAGCTTCCTGCATTAAGGTACCGTTTTTCTCTTCTTTTTCAGAATAAAAGAACTTCACTTTTGTTGTGGTTTTGTTTGTTTCTTTTAAGACAGGGTTTCTCTGTACTCACTCCATAGGCCAGGCTGGCCTCAAACTCACAGAGATCGACCTGCCTCTGCCTCCTGAGTGCTGGGATTAAAGGTGTGCACTACCACTGGCCAAGCTTTTTCTTAAACTGGTAGTACATTGCTGTAATCTCAGCCCTTGGGAGAATGAGAGGAGAGAGTTACAAGTGGGGTCCAGCCTTCCTTGCACAGGGAGACCCTTCTCAGGAGTTGTGGGTTGAGCTGATTAGAAGGCTCAGCAATTAAGAGCACATACTATTACTGCAAAGGAACTGTCTGTATTTTGATCATGTCTGCCCTCACTTCTCCTTTGCCAGCTCTCCTGTTTTTATAACCCACAGAATGCAGCGGCACTGCTTGTACACCCATGGTTGAGGGGGCTTCATGGCAGTGTGAGTGGGGCTGCCTGCCAGGGGCCACCACTCAAGGAAACTGGCTCCCCAGCCTCATGCTCCAAAAAGGGTTTTCAGCAGTAGCTCAGCTGCTCCTGTGTGTTACACTAAGCCTAAAACCAAACACTTTTTTTTTTCAGCACTACTCAGCAAGAGAAGGATCAAGTGGAGGATTGCGCTGTTCCAAAGGATGTTCTCACTCCAGTAACTATACCAGCTTCTTCTCCCGCTATTGCAAAGCCATCAAGGGCAAATGCTGCTTCACCTTGCAGTAGTAATGTAAACATACCCGTAGCTGTGGCCCTACAGGTAATTTGAAGACTTTATATGAGAAAAAAATGCAGTAGGTTAGATGATAGAACTTATTTTCAAAGCTGGCATGATGGTATCAGCAGTAAATGTTCCTGATGCCATGCTCTGCTGAGGTTAATGCTTGGGACTCATTTGGTAGAAGAAGCCGACCAGCTCCCCATGTTGTGATTGTCCTCTGACACACCCCTACCACGGCGTATGTTCATGCACACACACAAGACAGAGTACATAACACAACATAGAGTACATAACACGTATTACACTTTATTTTTTTTTTTTCATATAACATGTTACAAGAGCACAGCCAATTTGGAGTATTCCAAATTAGGACTCCTTGATTCACTAACAAAATGAAGGGAGGTCAGACATAACAATGCACATGACTATATTTCCCTTGCTGACAGATGATTTCCATGAAGTCAAGGCTAGCCATAACTATGGAGAACATTTGATGCTAGCCTGGAGTACAGAATGATGATGCCTGCTACCCCACCCTAGAGTTTGAAGTTACTGAATTTTTTTTCTAACTCATGTTTCAGTTAAAGGAGGTTATTTAAGGAATCTATCATTTTAAAGATGTTAAAAACATCAACTTTCTTAATCTTGTTCTTTTTCAATATATTTTTAGAGATTTATTTCTTTGGTATGTATACAGTTTCTATATGTATGTATGCCTGCATGCCAAAAGAGGGCACTCATTCTTGATGGTCATGAGCCACTATGTGGTTGCTGGGAATAGAACTCAGGATCTTTGGAAGAACAGGCAGTGCTCTTAACCTCTGAGCCATCTCTCCAGCCCTTTTGTTTGTTGGTTGGTTTTTGAGACAGGGTTTCTTTGTGTGGCCCCGGCTGTCTTAGAACTCACTCTGTAGTCTTACAGAGAATCATCTGCCTTTCCCTGCCGATTAAAGGTGTTTCCCACCATGCTTGTTTTGCAAATATATATGCCTGTGTAAAATAATGAGTCTCTCTGTGCTGTGCTAAGCACGTGACGAGCTTTGCTTTGCTCGTACTTATATTATACACACCCTGTCACCGCCATAGCCCCCTCTTCTCTCACTGCTCCTCCCAATAGTCCTACTTTTGTGTCTTATTTTTTAATGTAGCCAGCCAAAGTACAGTAACTAAAACCCAGTGTGTGTGCAATATTAAAGTCTCTAAAACCCATTATTGGTTACTACCACTTAGATTCAAGTTGTAGAATCACTTCATTTTTATGAAAATATATGATAAATAAAGAAATGCAAATGTTATCTGCAGTCCTTTCAGTGGTAAAAGTAATAGTATTTTAAAGCAGCTGTCTTAATATGTTGAAATTTTCATCCTGTAATTCAGCAATAGTAGCTTCATATCGTCCTGGTTGTACTGGACTCTCTCTATAGACCAGGCTGGCCTCAAACTAGAGCTCATCCTACCTCTGCCTCCCAAGTGCTGGGATTTAAGGCGTGCACCTACGCATGCAGTCTGCCTAAATTCTTACATAGAAGCTCTATGTGGTAAAAGCAGTGGAATTATTTTGTTTCATTGGTAATTTTATAGGCCTGGGGTGATTGCCCAATAAGTAAAGTGCTTGCTGAGCAAACACAAGGGTCTAAATTTAGGTTTCCCAGCATCCACACAAGCTAGGCCACCAGAGCCACCAGTAAGACACTGTCTCCAGAAATAAGGTGAAGTCAGCTTTTTTCTCTGGCTTCCACAGACAGACATATAGGCAAGTACTACACACAGACACACATACAGTGTGTATGTATTTATTCTTATGTATTTATATGTATAATTTACCTTGTCCTTCATTATTAGACTTTTAGGTCATGGTCATTTCTGATATTTTTATCAACGCAGAAAAAGCTGACGAATGTATCCTTCTGAAAAACTCAAGTAAAATTATAATTGGGTCAGTGTAAATTGAGAGATGGCAAAATGGTTTGGTCTTGCCCTGAGAGCCTGATGATCTGATTTGATCCCTAGAATTCACAGTGGGAGCAAAGGTCCAACTCTCAAATTTTTCAATTTTTTTTTTGACTAGTCTCCATTCTTTCCTTGAGTATTATACACATACACATCATAAGCATGTAGTAATTATAAATAACTAAGTAAATGAACTAATAAGATGATTCAGCAGAAGGTGCTTGCCACCAGGCTTAACAACCTGTGAGCCTTGGAGCCCACATGGCGGCAGGAGAGAACTCATACAGGTTGTCCTCTGAACTCCAAAGATGCACTGTAGAACACACACAATGATCATGGTGATGGTTTTTTAAAATTTAAGTAAGAAAAAATTACAAAGGTTCTGAAGGCATTTAAGATCATACATAATAAACTGTGCTATAGCAGTGTGCATGAGAGTGCATATTTCCCTTTTCTAGACAATAACTTACAGTGTCCTTCTGCTTAAAATTTAATCCCTATCCTTCAGAGACTACACTATCATTTTTTCTTATCTCTTCAAAGGAACCTCGAAAGTTAAGCTATGCTGAAGTGTGCCAGAAGCCTCCTAAAGAGCCGTCCCCAGGTCTTGTACAGCCACTGCGGGAACTTCGGTCCAATGTGGTGTCTCCCACCAGAAATGAAGAGAGCGGAGCTCCTGAGAAGCCTGTTGAGAAACCACATGAGAAACCAGAAACAAGGGCTAGTAAGGATCATGCTGGCTTCCGCGGCAATACCATTCCCAGGGGAGCAGCTGGGAAAATCAGGGAACAGAGACGCCAGTTTAGCCATAGGGCTACACCTCAGGGAGTGACTCGGCGAAACGGGAAAGAGCAGTACGTGCCACCCAGATCACCAAAGTAAAAGCCAAGCCGTAACAGAAGCTACTCAGAAACTTCTCTCCTCCCACTAAACTTGAGCCTATGTTGAACTGTTTCAGAGGGGAGGAAGTAGCCAGGAAAGAATGGGAAGTATGTCCCTAAATGTTCGTGGATTTTGGAGTTGTGAGTAGGAGAAGCCCAAAATTCATCTCTAAATGATTTTCAAATGCTGGAGGATTCCAATCAGTATAAATATATATAAATATATATATATACACACACATATATATAAATATAATTTTTCTATTTTTGTTTTTGATTTTCATTTGCAGGGATTTTCTGCCTGGAATCAATTTTGAGGGTTCAGATTTAGCTTGGGAAAGAAAACAAAAAAACAATACATCCTTCAGCATAGGAGACGAGGGAGTGAGAGAAAATATTTTTTGAAGAAACATTTCTGTAAAAATTAGAAATTACTTTTTTTAATCTATTTAAAGTTTGGCTTGAAGAATGCCATCTCTGACTAAATGGCCTTGTGTTTCAAAGCAGATCAGTGGCTGGGGTGTCTGTTCTGGGTATGAGTGTGTGCAAAAGTGATTTAAGCCAAATCTGTTGTCATGTTAGTAAATGATTTGAAAACTGAACGTAATACTTGAGTAGATTTTTTTGTAGTTTGGGTTTGTTTGACATTACTAATACTGTACTGTATTGAACAAGCTGGTAGGGTCTGATTGTGTGTAAAGCTGTGACTTCCAATCGGTCTAATACTCAAGGAAAGAATGGAGATTAGTCAAAAAAAAAAAATTGAGAAATTCTGTCTTAGACCTGAATACTGTGGAGGTCAAATAGATTTGAGAGGTTCAAACTGCCCTGTGACTTTTTTTTCCTTTTTAAAATGGGAGACAAATTTTTTCGTACTTGTTTGTCTCTGTTTTTTGACTGTCTGCCCCCAAAGCAAAATAACCAGTCATTTACTGGACTGTATGTTTCTCACTGCTTTGACCAGTTTAATTGTCATATGACTATTCTAGACTGTATAATGGAATACTGAAAGATTTTTATCCTTCTATTAAAACAATTAAAATTATAGGTCCCAGGATGGAACTGACCTGCCAGTAATTTATTTGTATTGGTGTTTAAAAATAGAGTGCTTCTAGGTGTGGTGGCACACATCTTCAATCCCAGCTTCCAGAAGCAGAGGCAGGGGATCTCTGAGTTCCAGGCCTACCTGGTTTACATGAGATCCAGTTCACCCAGGACTTTACCTAGTGAGACACAGTCTCAAAAACAAGAAAGATGAAACAATGTAACTGGCTTTTGAAAAAAAAAATTGTATTAAATAGAAAAAAAATGTCAAGCATTAATTTGGGCAACTTTTCATGTGTACAATGTTTATCGTTTTCTTGCCCCGCCCCCCTCCAAAATACAGTTTGGAATTCACAAACTAAAAACAACAGGTCAAGACATTTTTGAGATAAAGTGAGAAAAATGGTTGAAGAAAATAAATGCATAAGTTCTCAGTGAATAAAGTTGTAGCTCTCATATATTAAATAGGCGAGTTTGCATACTGGTATTTAGAGAACAGCTCAGATGTGAAAAACCATGTTGCATTAATCTGTTTTAAGTCAGACCATTTTTATAGTTCTATGTAAGGTGGTGGTTTATTTTTCTTCTTAGGGATAGTTTACAGTAGGAAGAACTGTCCCTTATACTAGTGAGTTACGTATGTACAAATTGAAACTGTAAATTGTGAACACTGGAAAGCACCATTGTGACATAAACATTGTAGTAATATATTTAAAATGAATGTAAATGGAAGTTAAAATTACATTACTGTGAAACTTACCTTCCAACTCTTTAAGTGTCGGAGATTTCTGTTAGTGGGTAATTCTTAAGAGCTTTGAAAACACTGCACAATTCGTGTAACCCAGAATTATTTCTTTGTAACTTATTCAGCTTGGCAAGTGCTTTTGATTTGGTGGATTGATAACATGGTATAATATATTTACTCAGTTGGAAACAATTATTTCTACATACTATTTTTTTTAATATCTACTAGATGAAACATACAATAAAACTACCTGTATTAAAATTTGGGAGAACTCTAGGTCATTTAAAAAGTATTAATAATCATTAGTTACATCTATGATAAAAGTGTTTATTCTGGCTTACTTAGAAATGACAAACATTTAAAGTGTTAACATCTATGAATGCAGTGGATTAATAGAATAAACATTTGCAACAATCACTTGGTAAGGATTATAAACTTTATTTTTGCACTTAAAATGAAAAATGCTTTTTGTTTTCTCTGTCACAGCTATAGTTTCCGATTTCTTGCTAGCTTGTGTGACTTCCTGGTAACCTAGTACTTTCTAAAACTCTACAGGCTGCTTTTTCACTGCTCCCCTGAACCCAGGGCCTTGCACTGGCCCCTTAAGTGTTCCGGCACTGAGCTGTACCCCCTAGTTCTAAAGGTTCCAAAATTCAAGAAAATTTTTCTTTTAAAAAAAAAGCAAGTATATTCTTGTTTGTTTGCTTTTTTTTTTTTTCTCCAAATCCTGGGTGTAAACATTTTTTTAAGTCTTAAGATTTTTATTTTAATTGTCCTCAGTACTTCTAAACAGCTTTGATGGGATGTATGCAGGGGGAGTAATGAAAATTAATGTGATACATATACATATATATTCAGAGTGTGTATTTGGCAGTTATTTTATTGGAGCAGATTTAGGTTTTGTGTGGTAACTGATGCCTGTGAGTTGTGTGAAACTGGCCATTCCCCGTCATCATTAATCAAGCCAATTGGGTGGGTGTTCATTATACTTCAACTCTTTGTTGGTTCTTTAGATGGGGGAATTTAGATATCAAAGTTTACTCTTCGCCCTGTGGCTTAACACTTCCTTACATTATTGAAGCCAAAAGTAGAATAACTGACCAATGTGTGCTACAGTGGTCCATTGTAGCTCTCTGTGTGTGAAGAGAGCAGGACGCCCACAGCACATCACCGTGCGCTTCGCAGAGAAGGTGCGCAGAGTGGCATGGCCACACCTTCTCTGTCTTCTGTCTTAATGGGATCAAATGCCAATCTCTAATCGAATAATACAGCCAATGGCAAAATAGTGATCCATCTACTTTTTTCCCGGCTTGTATTTTTAGAAAGATGAGACCTTCCAGTTGATAGGGGTTTGTTGTCTTACCTGCATATTTTACATATAATCAGATGATATGCAGAAGGTTAATTTATTTTTAGTTCCTAAAGTTAAGGTAGATTCAATGTTATTTCACATTCCCCCCCTCCCCTTTTTTTTTTCTTTTTAAATAACCAGATTTGCTTTGCAAAGACTTAGGGGTGGAATTAAGTTAGTGTCTTTCACTTATAGTAAAGAGAAGAAATTTAAGAGTTAGGAGCACTTTGTCTAGTTCTGGTAGTTACGTATGGCCTTAATAATCAGTCTCTTGGCTTACATGTTCACTGTCTTACTTTGACACAGTTGAACTGCACTGGGGTTCAGTTTCTGATGTTTGTGTTGGCACTATATAGTAACCATATTTTAGAGTATCAATTCTGGCTTTTTATGGAAAAGATAAAAATCAAACAGTATATTCCTTTTAAGGGTTTTTTTAAAATACGTAAATATATATAAATATAATATATGATGGATTTTTCTAATTTTTTATATTTCCTTACAATTTGGTGACTATTAATCTAACTCTATACTCTTTGGCATATACTAAGTAGCTAGTCTGGGCTTTCAAGAATATGCATGGACATTTCAGTTTTTGTTAGCTGAATGAGGACATTTGAATTCTTATTAAATAACTTAATGTTTATTTTTAAACTAACAATTTGTTATGTCTTCTTAGGTAGTCCTAAAGGTGCAGCCCAGATGGCTGCGAGCTGTGGGCCAAGTGTTCTGGTTTCAGTTCTAAGCACAGAACACTGATAGTAATATAAAGAGATACCCACATCAGTGTTCTGTTTTGTTTTGTTTTCCAGCTGATCCAGGTGTCCCATGAGTGACGTATCTTAAATGTTGGGAAAGTGGGGTGTCAGAACCAGTTATCTGTCCATAGCTTAGATTTGTTCCGTTGTCAAAGCTGTCCCCCGCAAAAAAAACGGTGTGGCACATACTCATGCATAAAATGTTAAAATGAACATCTTTGTATTTGTATTTGTTTTCGACATTGCCAAGGTGCTATGGGAAATTTACATTACAAAATTAGAAAAAAAAATAAAGTTATCAAAAAGCAGGACTGGTTTCCTTTTCTCCAGGTGGTGTGTATCTACTGCTGTTTGTATTTTTCAGTAATTTGTCCACTATAGTTATGTCATCAGAACTAGAGCAGAAGTTCCCTTGGTTTTTGTGGGGCGGGGAGGGCACTTTGTAAAACAATGGCAGAAAGCCAATAATGAGCTTTAGGACTGGGATTTCCCATTTCCCCATGTGTCAGCTTTTACAAAGTGACAGGGCAGTGCATAGCTTAAGGATTTTGTTTTGAGGCAGGTTATGGCCTGCCTTGAGGATATATCAAACCAAGTTAAAGGATTTGGGAGCTGCTTTATTTGCTTATCTAATATTTTCCTTATCTAATTATTTTACACACAAGGGTGTTTTATTTATATATGTGTATGTGTGCCATGTATATGCTTGGTGCCCACAGAGTCGGAAGAGAGTGATGGATGCTCTGGAACTGAAGTCACAGGCTGTTAGGAACCACCATGTGGACCCTGGGAGCCAGATCCCCTGTCTTCTGCAAGAGCAGCGAGTGTTCCTAACCTCTGACCCATCTCCAGCCCAGGGGAAGTTCATAGCCAGGCCTGGGGGCACTTCATTAGTCCCAGCGTTTCAGAGACGGAGACAGTCAGGTCTTTGAATTTGAGGCCAGACAAGGCTGCACAGTGAGATGCGGTCTCAGGAAAAGGGAGGAGAGCGAACAGTATAGAGAAATTTTAAACAAGTCATTTGTTCACTTCCTTTTCTCTCAGGTTGTTTTTGTTTGAGACAAGGAGTTTTAGCATCTGTTAACCAAATTAATATGACAGGTCAGAGGGACTATTGAATATACTATATTATTTAAAAACAAATCAAATGAGAGGCTGGAGAGGTGGCCCAGTGGTTACGAGCACTGTCTGCTTTTCCAGAGGACCCGAGTTCAATTCCCAGCATGTACACGATGGCTCACCGCCATATGTAATAGGATCTGATGGTCTCTGCTGACGTACAGATAGGGCACTCATACAGTGAATAAAATCTTTAAAAAAAAAAAAAGTGAGATGGTGTTTCTGGGCAATTGTGGCATGGCTTATTTCTGAATTGTCAATAGAGGTTTTTAAATGGTGGAAATCAGGTTTTCCTAAAAGTGGCCTAATTTCAAATTATGTTAATTATTTGGTAGTTATACTTTGATAATAAACACTTAAATATCAGTGTAAGTGCTCACTTGATAATTAGCTTGGTAAGAGTGCCCTTTAGTCAGGCCTTTCTCAGGCGGCTAGTGCCCAAGTGAGTAAAGATTTATTGTGAGTTGACTGTCTACCACAGAGGCCAGAAAGATGGACCAGATGCCCTGCGACTGGAGTTGCAGGTGCCTGGGCTGCCTGTGGGTGCCGGGATTCAAACTCCTGTCCTCTGGAAGAGTAGTAAGTGCTCTTAACCAGACATTCTCTGACCCTGTGTTGCTGTTTGCCTTTGGTCTTTGTTTTATATCAGTATTGCTTGCTTTAAGATAAAGTTTCATGTAGCCCAGGCTAGCCTCAATCTCACTAACCAAGGATGATCTTGAATTAATGATTATCCTGCCTCTGCTGCCTGATGCTGGGGTCATAGGTCTGTGCCATGTGCCCACGCATTCTTGACTTATTTGGTGCCAGGATGGGCTTTGGGCATAATGCAGCATACCACCCATACTGCTGCATCTGCAGCCTCTGAGTGGGTTTCCTTTTTTGTAGACTTGATCAACTTAGTGATATCACATTGGGGGTGTTGTTATTTTGGGGGATTTGGTTTTAGAGATAGTTTTTCTGTGTAGTCCTGGAACTGTAGAACAGGCTGGCCTCCAAACTCCGGTATCTGCCTACCTCTGCCTCCCAGAGTACTGGGATCACAGGCGTGCGGCACATTTGTAGTCTCTAGAAAACATAAACTAAACATTATACTTCCACTTTTACTTGATTTCTGTATGGATGCTTATTTGGGGTGCACATCTTCCATGGTGTGTGTGGAGGTCAGAGGTCCATGTGGAGGAGTTGGTTTTCTGCCGTGTGAATTCCAGGGATTGAATGCCATCTAGCTTGGTAGCAAGCACTTTTGCCTATTATAAAAATACAATAAAATGTAGTTATTATTTTTTATTTCTTGTTTTTCCAGACAGGGTTTCCCTGTGTAGCCCTGGCTGTCCTGGACTCCCTTTGTAGACCAGGCTGACCTCAAACTCACAGAGATCTGCCTGCCTCTGCCTCCTGAGTGCTGGGATTAAAGGCATGCACCTACTGTGCCTGGCAATGCAATTAATTTTTTCTTTTAGATTTATCTGTGTATTTGTGCTTTACCTGCCCGTGTGTGCACCATGTGCCTCTAGGAAACCAGAAGAGGATATCACGTCCCTGGAGCTAGGGATGGTTATGAGCCACATGGTTGCTAGGACCAGGGTGCTGGGAGCTGACCCTGTCCTTTGCAAGAGCAGTAAGTGCTCTTAACCAATAAGCCGTTTCTCCGGCCTGTAGTTTTTAAACTAAGGTTCATTTTTAGTAACTTCTGCAAAGGAGATTTAGTCATTGTTCTGGAGTTGGCGTCTGTGTGTTTAGCTGAGACACTATTTCACTGTTGACCATGCCAACTTCGACTCTGTGGTCCTCCCTCAGTCTCCCAAGCACTTAGGTTTTGTTGGTTTTATGTATATGTGTTAGGCAGCATCCGTTTTTGTGTATTGAGTCGGTGCGGTGCCCACCGGTGCCAGAAAGTAGTGGGACAGGCAGTTTGGAGTCTGGTGTGAGTGCTGGGAGCAGAAGCCATATCCTCTGCAGAAGGTCCTGGAGATTAAACGTAGAACCTCATGACTGCTAGGTAAGGGTTCTACCATACGGCTGTACCTTGAGTCCAACAGACACATGTGGGTGCACAAGCAGGTGTGCATGCATGGTTGCGTACTACAATGTGCACGTCAAGATCAGAATGGTTTGTCTATCATTAATTGAGTGTTGGGCTTGACATACCTAAGGGAAACCCCACTTGGTTATGGCGCATATTTCCTTTTACACATTACTGGATTGGTTTTGCTAATGTTTCGCTGTGTGTGGTGGTCTTTTTCCTGCATGTGTGTATGTGCCCCGTGTGCACGCTTGGTACCTGAACATGCAGAAGAGGGCGTGTCTGATCCCCTGGAAGTGGACTTAGAGGTTTCCAGTGCTGGCAATTGAACCTGGGTCCTCTGCAAGAGCAACAAGTGCTCTTAGCTCCTGAGGCAACTCTGCAGCCCCATAAATTTCAAATTTAGTTTTGGAGAATTTCAAGCAATATAATATGTTGTTTGTATGTGTTCCCCTCCCCCAGGTCCTCCCTCACCAACTATTTTTCATTAAACATCTGTCTAGCTGTGTGTACTGGCACAGTGCCTGAGCACTGGAGCCTAGTGTATTTAGTGAGTTCCAGGTCAGTAAGATTGTCTTTAAAGAGAGAAAAAAAAAAGAGCAATCATGATGGCTACTGTTGTCAATGTGACAAAATCTAAACATATGGAAGATGGGTGACTAGGAATGCCTGTAGGGAGCCTCTGGCTGCAGGGGCTGCAGGGGTGACCTAGTTGTGAGTAGTTCAGTGGGAAGTTGGTTGATTTTTATAAATACCTTTTTTTTTTTTAACAAAGTAGCAAGATAGATCAAGACTAATTCGCCAAGAGAAAGGCACTGGCTGCCAGTCCTAATAACCGGGATCTGATCCCTGGGCACAACAGAAGCAGAGAAGTGACCCAGTGGGTTAAGTCTGATTTCCGCATGAAGATGGCTCTAGGTCACAAGTGGCTGCTGTGCAAGCGTGGAGGCTGACCTTGGTCTCCCTGTGGAGACCTGGTGGCCTTTGTGCTGTGAGGCCGGGGAATTCCAGCACTAAAGCCTCTTCCAGACCCTTGAATGTAGTCTGATCTGTATTTACTTTTGTACCTCATAGATGTAGGTAGTATGTTTTGTTGTACATGTGGGATTGAGGAAATCATGAGAATAGTTTTTACCAGATTGCTGTGCTTAAGTAAGTGTGGAATAAAGCACTTGGGGTCAAGTTTTAACCAACACTGGCTGCTGAGGTGTGCTGGGCCAAGCTCCCCTTGCCTCCCACAGCTCACCACTCTGGGCTGTGAAGGCTGCAGAGACTCCACCTCCCCTAAAGTGGGTTATCTGCTTACCAGGAACCTCCCCTAATCTTTCCCCAAAGGCCACCTTGGAAGGCACTTGGTTCCCAATCAGTCCAAACAACAGCTAGATACAGCAGGTAGGGATGGCACCCCCAGGGGAGTGCTTGATACTGATATACTTTCCCTGCCTAGAAACCCTTGAAACCCTTAAATAAATCCACAGCTTCCTGTTTCCACTGTCACGTCCTGACTTGATTCATAGATGGAAACTCCTCTGTCAACCTCACTGGCCCCCACCTGGTAGGCTCAGCCACAGTCTGCTGCCCGTTTACCATCAGGGCCCACTGAGGGAAATGCTGGTGCTGTCTGCTGAAGAGGTCGGCGACGCCCGCCCTCTGCCCTCTGCTGTCCTCTTGTAGCTGCTGGAGTCCTGACAGGCCCTGTCCTCCCTGCACGGCGACCCCCCTGGGCCACCCGCCTGCTGCTCCGGAAGCAAACAGGCTTCCGCCAGCTCCTCCTCGGAGGTCGCCAGCTCAGTTCTGGCTTTGCAATTACTATGAGCGCGAAGACAGACATGTTGCACGTTGCTAGCCTATGACACAAATGCAAGAGGCTTAAAGGAAAGCTTAGATTACCTGAGTCTCTTAAAGAAGAAAGCTTCGAAGCCGAGGCCCAGTCACCTGCCAGCCTAACAGCCAGGCCTGGCCCTTTGCCGGAGCGTTAGTCAGGCTTCCATGAAAAAGCAAACTCAAAACCACCCTGCTGTTGCTGACTTAGAAATTGGTTTTTACTCTTACTTTATGCTCCAGTGATAATTTGAAAAAGACTTGCCTTTCCAGTGGCTGCTCTCAATAATTAAGCATCTATTCCTGGAGGTAAATGATTGGATGTTTCCCAAAGGAAAGAAATGGTAAAAATTCAAGATAAAGATAGCTGATGTTTCCAGAACGGAAAGGAAAAACAGAAGGCTTCCCCAAGTTGTGAGGTCCTGAGGAAGTCATTTACTGTGTGTGAAAAATGAGACTTAAAGTTGATATAATGTTAAGACTTCAAAGTTCAAAATTTAACGTAGCAATCAGTAGAGTTGTATTATTAGTCTTGACAGTTCTGAGCACTGGCGGCTACAGCTCTGGTGGGGTGTCACAAGCATGGGGTCCTGAGTGTTCAGGCTCCTGTCCCACCACCCTCTCTCGGGCCCTCAAGCTCTCTCTCCCATCATGCTCTCTCCTGTCTTATCACATGTCATGCTTCTATCATGTTGACAACCTTTTCAGGCTTTATTTTTGCTGCGGGTGTCTGCAGACACCGAGGATTTCAGTGCCGAGTACAGTGTCCTGCTGTACGTCTAAAACTTCATCTCTTTTTGTCAACTTTTATCCCCCTCCTGCTGAACTTTGCCTTCTTGATACCCCCGCCCCCCGCTGCGCAATAGGCCTAGACATTTCAAGCATATGCCACAAATAAAGATGCCCCTAAGTCCTTAGCTCTCTCTTCTACATAGTCCCAGCAGATTTCTACCCAGCTGGCAGATGCCATCCGGGAACTAACCTTAGCTCTGCAACTACTCCACAACCAGCTCACTAGCCTCGGTGCTCCTGTAAAACTGGCGAGACCTGAACTTGTGAACCACTGAGAATGGGTAAGGGGCAGCTGCCTTATTCAGTGAAGAATGCTGTTACTATGTGGGCCTGTCAGGACAGCTAGAAGTAGGGGTTACACACACTGCCTTAAAACAGTGGCCTCCAGAAACCAGTCCAGTGTGGAATTCTTGCTGTAGCCCTCTCGGGCCTGGCTCCTTCCCCTCAGCTCCCTGGTCTCTATCCCTCTCACCAGGAGGACTGCTCCCAGCCGGGCAGCAGTGGCACACACCTCTAATCCAGCGCTTGGGAGACAGGCAGGTAGATCTCTGTGAGTTCAAGGCCAGCCTGGTCTACAGAAAGTCCAGGACAGCCAAGGCTACGCAGAGAAATCCTGTCTCAGAAACGAAGATGGTGGTGATGATGGTAACAATGACTGCTCTTTGCCTCTTGCAGAGAGAATTAGTGGAACGACCTTACAGCACACCAGATGCGTCTGAAGGGATTTCCTCAGATCCCTGCCAACCTGAGCCCCTACTTTGGACTACTCAGGCACCGTCTTCTCAACACCCCATTCAGTAGGAAGTAGCTGGAGTATCATTGATACCCCTTATCAGAGACTGAGGGGGCAGATTAGGCGACTCAGAAATAAACCCAAATGTTTACTGTCAGGTTATTTTAAGCACACAGACATTTTCCTGCATGTGTGTGCTGTCTGTGGAGGTCAGAAGAGGACACCTGATCCCCTAGAACCACAGTTATGGTTGGAAGCCTCTGTGGGAGTGCCAGGAACCAAAACCAGAGCTTCTGCAAGAGCAACAAACGTTCTTAACTCCTGAGCCATCTCTCCAACTCCAGCACCTAATTTTTGACAAAGCTGTCAAAAACATCCATTAGAAGGCAGTGATGAAATGGCTCTGCCAACCAGGCCGTGGTGGCCCACGTCCTAAATCTCAGCACTTGGCAAGCACAGGCAGGCCGATCTCCGTGAATCTGCGGCCAGCCTGGTCTACAGAGTGAGTTCCAAGACTGTCAAGGCTACAGAGAAACCCTACCTCAAAAAAACAGAAAGAGAGAGGGAGGGAGGGAGGAAGAGAGGGAAGGAAAGAAAGAAAAGAAAGCACAGCATGTGGCTTTCCATGTTCCGCTCAGAGGAGGCTACGGCGCAACATCACCTTGGCTGCCAAGATCCATTCCCTTGGTCAGTCTCCAGTGACTGGCAGGCAGAGGATGGCAGTGATCTCACAGAACACACAGACCGAGATGGTACCTTCTGCCTCTGCCCTGATCCTCGGAGCCCCCACTGGATCACGGAGATAGAAGGGAGCAGAAAACATTAAACAGTGTAAACAGATCACATTGCCAGCTGGTGCGTGGTTAGCAGACACTGCACAAGCTGGGCTGCAGGGTGGATGGCCGCTCTGGTGATGTCATGGATGAGGCTGGCTGGGCTGCAGGGTGGATGGCCGCTCTGGTGATGTCGTGGACGAGGCTGGCAGTGCTGCAGTATCATTGTCCTTAGGAAGCAGCAAGAGAAGGTATTTCAATCAAAGATCATCCAACCAAGCCAGGTGGTGATGTACAGCTTTAATCCCAGCATGAGGAGGCAGAGGCAGGCGGATCTCTATGGGTTCAAAGATAGCCTGATCCTCATAGTAAGTTCCAGGACAGCCAGGACCACACAGAGAAACCCTGTCTCAAAACAAAACAATAAAAAAGCAAACAAGCAAACAGGGACTGGAGAGATGGCCCAGCGGTTAAGAGCACTGACTGCTCTTCCAGAGGACCTGGGTTCAGTTCCCAGCACCACATGGCAGCTCACAACTGTCTGTAACTCCAAGATCTGACACCCTCACACAGACACACATGCAGGCAAAACACCAATGCACATAAAATAAATGAATTATTAAAAAACAAACCAGCAAAAAGAATCACTTTCCTCCCCATTTTATCTTTCCTATCACTGTAGTATTCTAGAAAATGAGAGCAAATTCACATGGCAAGTCATCCTAAACAGACCCTCCAGCCTTTGAATGTTTCAGAGACAGAAGGGTGGAAAGGACATTCAAGCTTGTTTTAAGAGGTAAGTGGAATTACTCTGTCACAAAGCAGGAAGAGGAAAACCAAGAAAATGATGGCTCACTGCAAATAGATTTTTAAAATACTAAATAAAATATTAGTAAATGGAACTCACTGTTAAAAATGTTAAAGCCCTTAATAGCCTATTGGGATTTAATCTCAGAATTAAAGGGAAAAATAATGGACTATTTGGTACCAAAAAGCCACGTACCAAGTTCAACAAAAACAAAATCAACAAAAACCCTTAAAGAAATGTGGGGGGCGGGGGAGGATGGGACTGGGAGGAGAGGAGGGAGCGGGATTGCAATTGGGATGTAAAATGAACAAATAAATTAATGAAAAAAATAAATGTTTGGATGGTAAAAGGGTGCCACTCTCCGGGCGCTGTGGCCCACGCCTGTGATCCCAGCACTCGGGGAGGCAAAGGCAGGGTGCCTCTGAGTTCAAGGCCAGCCTGGGCTATGAAGGGCATTCTAGGGCTACATAGAGAAACCCTGTCTTGAAAAAAAAAATCAGCTTGGCATTGTTTGCAGACAATGGTTGCCTACTTGCAACATCCGAAAGAAACCCCTGAAAACTCTTTAGAAGCTGGGACACGTGGCGGCCCCTCACCCCAGCTGCTCAGGAGGATGCGCAAGAAGGGTCTCGGGTTCGAAGCCGTGTGGGCTGCAGAGTGAGGGTCCGCCTGGCCGACTTCGTGAGGCCCTGTCCCAAAAACTGAACCTAGGGCTGGGGCGCAGCGGTGGAGTGCTTGCCTAAGGTTTCGGGCCCTGCGTTTGGGAGTTAAAGACAGAAGTGAGGGGGTGAGAGTCCAAAGGCAGCCTCAGCTGCATAGTGAATCTGTGGCCAGCCTGGGCTACATGAGGCTGGGGAGTGCTCGCCTACCGCGATCCCAGCACATAAGCCATGTCCGGTAGTGTATGCCTGGAGCTCCAGCGCTCAGGAGGTGGAAGCAGAACTCACAGAGATCTGCCTCTGCTCCCGAGTGCTGGCCTAACGGCGAGCGACCCCTGGAAGGCAAAATATAGAACTCTGTTAATGCAGATAGATAGCACAGGACTTCAAACGTGTTTACTAACTAGTAGGTGTCAAGAGAGAGAACCAAAGTTTCCTCACACACTCACATCCAATTAGAAAAGAGTTCTCGGCTGCAAGTGTGATTATCCACCATGAGCAAATGCCATGGTGGGAGGAAAGGCTTCATTTCCGCTCACAGTTGTGGTCCATCACCCAGGGCCGGGAGCCGGGAGCTGAGGCGGGGACCACGGAGGAGGCTGCCCCCTGGCGTGCCCTCCCCGCGTGTTCAGCCTGCACGCTCCTGCAGCCCAGGCCCCGAGAGGAGAGGAGGAGAGGAGAGGAGGCCCAGGAAGAAGGACTCGCTGCCTGCGATGTGAGGTACCATTTTCTCAAGCGTCGCTCTAGCATTTGTCCGGTTACCAAGGCTAACTGGGAGAGCTGGTGGATTAGGAACAGCGTTAGACCCCAGCTGGGCCCGCGGTTCCGACGGGAAGAACTGTTAACACAGTTCCTAGAACTTTTTACTGTTCCTCCTGAGAACTGCAGGCAGCTGGCCGCCTACCAGCACAAAGCTAGACGACAGAGCCTTAAAGCCAGGACGGATGCTTGGCCAGCACCTCCACTTGCCACCTGGGCGTTTGTCATGAGCCCCCTTCCCCGCCCCCTCCTGGCCTATGAATTGGAAATGCAGCTCCTGTGTGTCAGCAAGTGTCCTGGGGCTTCCAATGCGGGACAGCAATGCATGTTATCTAATTTTAATAGAGCTACGTGTGTTATTGTTGTCTTACCAATCTTTAAATTTATTTATTTGTGAGTGCTCTGCCTGCATGTACACCTGCTCGCCAGAAGAGGGCGCCAGACTCCCTTCTAGATGTCCATGAGCCACCATGTGGGCACTGGGACTTGAACTCAGGACCTCTGAAAGAGCAGCCAGTGCTCTCAACCACTGAGCTGTCTCTCCAGTCCCCATTGCCTTACTAGTTTTTAAACAAGGATTTGTTGTGTTTCTGTTTTTGCTTCTGTGGGCACACATGCAGCCCAGCTTGGGTGTGGAGGTCAGAGTGGGCTGCCTTCTGCCACAGTCTGAGTTTGAGGATTGAATTTGGATGGCCGGGCTTGGTGCTCAGTGCCCTGCTTAACTTGATGAGCCATCAGCTAGTTCTCTTTTTAAAAGATATTTAAACTCATAAGTTTTTTATGAGTATATGTGTGTGCCTGAGTGTGTTTGTGTGCACATGTGAGAATCTCTAGTTATGGACAGTTGTGAGCTGCCGTGTTGGTGCTGGGAACCAAACCCATGTCTTCTGTAAGAGCAATGTCTTAGAGGAAAAGTTTTGTTCGCTTTACTTCCACATTGCTGTTCATGACTGAGGGAAGCCTGGACAGGAACTCAAGAAGGGCAGGATCCTGCAGGCAGGAGCTGATGCAGAGGCCATGGAGGGGGCTCCTCATGGCTTGCTCAGCCTGCTTTCTTATAGACCCAGGACCACCAACCCAGGGATGACTCCACCCACCATGGGCTGGGTCTCCCCATCACCACTAATTAAGAAAATGCCTTACAGCTGGATCTTATGTAGGCATTTCCTCAGCTGAAGCTCCTTCCTCTGTAATGACAAAAGCTCACACACAACTGGCCAGTACAAGCAGTAAGAGTACTTAACAGCTGAGCCAGCTCTTTAGTTTCTTTTTCTTGCTCTGAGACAAAGTCTCCTAATTTCCCAAGCGGCGTGGATGACCTGGAACATCGGTATTCTAGCTTTCCATCCCCATTGCTGGGATTATTGACCTGTGCTAACCCACTGGGGCTATGAACCGGAGCTTTACATGTGCTGAGTGTCCTACTTTTCTGTTGCGTGTGCCCGGATCCTGCAGCCAGGGAGCTGGAATATTTGGCACTGGCAGCTTCCGTGGGTGGGCTCCCTGTAAGCCAAGAATGGGGGCGGGGTGAGCTGCGGGCGGCTCCTCAGCTTCACCAGAGCTGCCACAGTTTAGAGCCATTTCGGGCAGCGAAAAGCAGCCGGGCTCGGAGTGGAAGGCCTGCTACCGTGCCTGGCCACCTGAGTTTCAACCTCGGAAGTCACGAGGCAGGAGAGAACCGACTTCCACAGTTGTACTTCCATTCATATGGCATGTGTGCACACGCTTGAGCGTGTCCCCCTCACACACACACACACAAATAATCGTAACATTTACAGCTTTTTTGGCCTTGGGCTGGTGAGACACTGGATGAGCCTGATGACCTGAGGCTGACAAAGCCCAGTAGGATGTCAGGAGAAAACTGCTTCTCACCACCTGCTGTGCATGCCCATGCCCATACAGACACACAAGAGACACACAAATACATGTTATAAAATTGTTCTTTAATAATAAAGCATTTTATTATTAAAAAAATGGGTGTGTCAGTGTATGTCTGTGCACGTGAAGACCACAAGAAAACTCACGTTTTAAAGGCGAAGGCGCTCTGGGCCTAAATTTAGCTGCCTGGGGCTACCTAAGGCTCTCCCAGGGAGTGACAGGCTGGCCCACAGGGGCACTGTTCGCCAGGGTGGGCATTGTGGTGAATTGGCAGGCTCTGTGGGAGCAGCTACAGTGGGACAGGCGTGGTGCACACACCCATCACCCCAGCACCAGGGGGACGGAAGCAAGAGAATTGCAGGTGTGGAGACACTTTCGCTGCGAGGCCAGCCCCAGTCTATCCCGTGAGCATCAGCCTTTGCTCTCTGTAGCTGGTGGCCACAGCTTAGCGACCCCAAACCACAATCACGCATTTGCTCCTGGCTCTGGGTCTGCTTTTGTGCTCGTTCATGCATTTGCGTGCACATGGCCTCCCCGGCTCTGCTGTTGGTTGGGTGGTGAGAGTGAGTGTGCCAAGTCTCTCCCCAGGTGCGCTAGCCTCCGTTCTCATGGCAATTGTCTCTGAATTCTCGGAAGCAAGCAGAAGGAGAGGGGACGAGTGACCTTCAGTGCACAAGTTCCTCCAAGTTTCTGTCACATGTGCTGTTATGGAAGTGGCCAAACAAGCCAGTCGCTCACACCCAAATTACACCAAGATCGGGGTGCAGTTCACCTGCAGGTGGCAACCAGGTGAGCCAGCAGAGCGGCAGTGAAGAAAGTCACCCAACCTTAACCTCTGTGTCCACATGTGCAAACCTGGGCACAGGTACCCACACACATGTGCAACACACGAACACTCAAAACCCTTAGACTGGGGTCCTAGGCACCAGCCGCTAACTATGGAGTTATACAGCTCTGTGTGTGTGTGTCTGTGTGTGTGTGTGTGTGTGTGTGTGTCTGTGTGTGTCTCTGTGTGTGTGTCTGTGTGTGTCTCTGTGTGTGTGTCTGTGTGTGTG
>CM053752.1:3061350-3085201 GCA_028658305.1 Pachyuromys duprasi | reverse complement strand
TGTGTGTGTGTCTGTGTGTGTGTCTGTGTGTGTGTGTCTGTGTGTGTGTGTCTGTGTGTGTGTCTGTGTGTGTGTGTCTGTGTGTGTGTGTCTGTCTGTGTGTATGTCTGTGTGTGTCTGTGTGTATGTCTGTGTGTGTCTGTCTGTCTGTGTGTGTGTGTTACTAGGAGCGGAACTCGGGGTTTCACAAATGCTAGGCAAGTGCTGTATCACTGAGTGACAGTCCTGGCCCCAGCTACTGGACACCCAGTCGGGCCATTTCCTTTCACCTTTTCAAATGTGTCTGGTGGGAAATAATCTTGTTGTACTTGTGGCTCAGCCACCATGACTATCACCCAGCATCGATCATTCCTAAAGTATGAGGATTTCTCATAGTTACTACCCTATGCTCTCTGAATCCCCCCTTTCTAATTTTAAGTCTGTTCCTTGAGAAACATTGCCCTTCCTCCTCCTCCCTCCCCATTCTCCTTTTCCTTCCTGTTTTTTCAATGATGGAGATCAAACCCAGGGTCTCACTCATCCTAGACCAGTCCTTTATCAATGAGCTATACAAGAAAAATTGGGTTAATAATCGTGTGTGTGCATGTGAATGTGTGTGTGAGAGTGTGTATTCCACTTTGCCTGATTTTCCTCCCAGGCTTTTCCATCACTGCCTCCCCCTGACATGTACCCAGAATGCTTTCAGTGGTCCCAAGGTCCTTCAGCAACCTGCACAATGTTCTTTTCAGTTTATCAACAGATAAATCTCTCCTGTTCTTGGTTCCGTTTCTTCTCACTGAACTGTGGTGTAGAAGAACCTGGGTTTATTTGCATGTCTGTGATCCTAGTGTGTGAGGGGCTGAGGCAGAGGGATTCTGAGTTCAGGGCCAGCCTGGTCTACAGAGCGAGTTCCAGGACAGCTAGGGCTACACAGAGAAACCCTGTCTCAAAACAAAACACAACAAAACAAAACACAACAAAAAGAAAGAAAGAAAAGAGAAGAGAAAGAAACTGGGACTGGAAAGGAAGGACATCTCTGTGCTTAGGAGCATTGGCTGTTCTTCTAGAGGACCCAATCCCTTCTCCTGGCTCTTGGCACGCTCATGTGCACACAAACACACACATACACGCAGGCAAAACACTCATATGTTAAAAAAAAATTAGCAGGGAGGGCTGGAGAGACTGGCTCAGGGACAAAGAGTGTGCTCTACTCTTGTAGAATGAGCTCAGTTCTCCTGGTCTGCCAGTCCAGTCAGAACTGACTGTGTGCAAGCAGGAACCCAGGCAAAGAAGGAATCTCTGAGGCTGGACTGGAACCCAGAAGGATAATCTAAGGGCTTTTGGAAGCTGCCAAGTGGTCCCTAAAAATAACGTGTGTGTAAGGGAAGCAGGAAAGGCAGTGTGTTCTTATACCGCACTGTAGAGTCGCTTGGAAGGAGAGATTGGTCCATCAGGCTGGCCTGTGGGCATTTTCTTGATTAAAGATTGAAGGGAGAGGAGGCCGCACACTTTGGGACGTGCCCAGCCCTGAGCAGGTGGCCCTAGATGGATAAGAAAATAGCTGAGCAATGTGGAAGACCAACCAAACCATTTGGCAGCATTCCTCTGTGGTCTGGACTTCAGTTCCTGCCTCCTGGTTCCTGCCTTGCTTTCCTGTAATGAAGGGCTCTAAGTGGTAAGCTGAAATGAAGCTTTTCCTCCCCAAACTGTGTTTAGCCAGTGTTTTATCATAGCAACAGGAAGCAAACTAGGATAGAAATCGCCTGAGCGCTGAACTAACCAGGACTGGTTTACGAATTTGTACTGATTTCTTATCTGTGTGAATGTCTTGCCTTTATGCACACATACCACATGCATGTACTGTGCCAGAGGCTGAAAGAGGACGTCAGATTATTAATCCCATAGATAAGACCCAAAGCATGGCCAGATTTAACTAAAGCAATTTTTCAAATTTTGGCATGGGTACAAGGACTGTTTCTCCCTGAGTGTGGGGTTCGAGGGGTCAGCACTGGACACCAGGAAGACGAGAGATTTGGTAGCTCGGGAGTATGGGTTTCCCAAATAGGAGACTTGGCAGGCAAATAGGTGGGGTTACAGAAGCAGAACATTAACATAGCAAGATGGTCATGACAACCTCCTGAAACAGAGACATGATAGCAAGGTGGTCATGACAAGGTGGTCATAGTAAACTTCTGAAACAAAGGCATAGTTGTTTTCTGGAACAGGCAGCTCAGAACCACTTGTAGTTAAGGTTACAATTAATCCTTGAGAAACAATTTAATCTTAAACAGGATTGAGCTTGTTTATGATTGTCTTTACCATAAGATGATTTCCAAGCCAGAAGAGGCAGGCTGTTTTATCATCCCGCCCCACCCCTTGTCTTCTGTGTCCCTGTCAAATCCTAGATGTGGTCTTAGCATTTTTTTTTTTTTTATCTAGGGGGAAATGAAGTTTGCAGTGCATGGCCCATTCATAAATTATAGCTGTTTTGTTTGAAAAATAAAACCTCCATTTTGTCCTATTAGAGAGTTGTCTTTTGATCTGACATTGCAGCCTTCTGTTGAGGATAAGGGGCAATATATTCTCATCTGTAATTGCTTCTCAGCTGAAATTAGGACATCATTACCAGGGCCCAGGAAGGTTGGAATATTAGGACAGGAAGGGGTGAGGGCAGCGGGGTATTCATCAGAAGCACCTGGTTTTCTGACCCTGTTGAAGGGACAGGGAGCACTCACAGAACTTTTTAGTCTTGTAGGACCACCGGGGGTTGGTGTGTGGATCATCTTTGGAACAGTTGATAGTCTGCAGCTGATTTCTGGATGTTACCCTTCCCCCTCCCCCAGCCAAGTGGAACTCTGCCAAGACAGAGACTAGGGACAGAATTTAAAGTTAAAGAGATTAAAGAAAACTTTATTTGCAGCTTCCCACTCATGAAGAGGCAGGAGGTAGGGAAGCTTAGGCTGTTGGTTGACAGGAGTACTTTTTAAATTATTCATTCATTCATTCGTTCATTCATTCATGCATCAGTGTGTTTTTGCCTGCATGTGTATCTGTGTGAAAGAGTCAGATCTTGACAGGTGCAGTGATGTACGCCTGAAATCCCAGCACTCTGGGAGGCAGATGCAGGCAGATATCTGTGAATTTGAGGCCAGCCTGGTCTACAAAGTGAGTCTAGGACAGCCAAGGCTACAGAGAAACCCTGTCTTGGAAAGACCAAGAGTGTCTTTTCAAGTGTCAGATCTTGGAGTTACAGACAATTGTGAGCTGCCATGTGGGTGCTGGGATTTGAACTCGGGTCCTCTGAAAGAAGTCAGTGTCCTTAACTGCTGAGCCATCTCTCCAGCCCCTAACAGGAATATTTATCTGGAGTCTGTTTGACCTATGAGATGTGGACCCAAGTCTTATGACTTTGAGAGCCTGGAACTTAAAATGCCATTTTTTTTTTCTGTACTGAAATCCATATGGTGGTAAAAGCAGTCAGCAGGTGTTTGTAAACAGCTGGAGCAGACTCACACCCTTGAGTCATAGCAAAAGCTGTGGCTTTATGTTAAAAATCATGAGCATGTTTTCCTGCCCAGAGAGCTAAGTATATAGGCATGGAGATCTTCTCACGTGATGAGAAGCATCTTTATGTCTGTATTTAGATAGCCAGGTGGTGGTGACACACGCCTGTAATCCCAGCGCTTAGGAGGCAGAGACGGGCTGATTGCTGTGACCTTTGAGGCCAGCCTGGTCTACTGAGCTAGTTCTAGGACAGCCAGGGCTACACAGAGAAACCTGTTTTGAGAACAAAACAAATCTATATTTAGAAGACAACCAGAGGAAATTTACACTCTTGAGCTGTGCCTGATAATAGTGTTAGTGCTTTTCAGAATTCTGTTGATCAATGTGAAACTTAAACTTTGGAAATATTAATAAAACAATAGCACAAAAGGGGAAAGAAATCGGAAATATCTCTCATTTTAAACCATCTTTAGGAGCTGGAGAGATGGCTAAGAGAACACTCACTGTTCTTCCAAAGGTCACGAGTTCAATTCCCATTGAACTCACAACCATCTCACAACCACAGTGAGAGCTGGTGCCCTCTTCTGGCATGCAGGCACATATGCAGGCAGAATACTGTGTAAATAAAACCTAAAAAAAAGTCTTAAAAATAGTCTTTTTATATTTTGTGTTTATGAATCTTAAATCATTTTCTTAGACCCTCACAACTAATTTAGGCTTTTATAACATTAGATGTTTATAACTTATTTTTAGACTTTGATAATTTATATGTTAATTTTTTTACCCAGTTATTTATCATTAGAAATATATAAGTGGTTGATTACTAAGAACAGTCACTGCAAAGCAAGTCACTTTAAAAAAAGGAACAGTAAGAATTATGTTGAAATCTGATTTGTAAGTTTATCTTTGTTGTTGTTTGGTTCCTGAGAGAGGGTTTCTCTGTGTAGCCCTGACTGTCCTGGAATGAACTCAGAGATCCACCTGCCTCTGCCTCCGAGAGTGCTGGGGCTAAAGGTGTTCGCCACCACTGCCTGGAGCGAGTCTGGCTTTAGTGTGAAGTAAACAGTGTCTGCCTTTCTCAGGAGGAGACCTAGTAGCTCCAGAGAAGTGACAAAGCTATAGGTAGCTGTCAGCATCAACAGAGATTTGAGAAGGATAAATTATAGCTGGAAATTAATCCAAAAGGCCTGTTAGTTAAAAGGACAGAGCCTTACCAGCTCTCTGGATCTTTACGCTAGGCTCCCATGGTGGTCCCGATGGTTGTTGTATTGCTGGGGCCAGGGAGGAGGGTCATAGGCCATAGGTCACACCTTCAGCAGCTGCCCAGGACAGCACAGGCTTCAGCTGCAGATCCAGGAGGAACTTGGAAAAGCTGACTCACTGTGACGAGACAGGACTAGAGCAGTCAACAGTGTTCATAGTTTGAACAGGCTCTGGCGTGGGATGGGCAGCTGAGCCAAGTGGCTAGTGCTATTGCAATTCAGGTGGAGTTGTCTGGATACCTTGGGAGACTTGTTAGCTTGCATTTCTATCATGGGAAGCCTTTTTTTTTTTCATGAAACATTTTAAATGCCATATTCAGCAGACTTCTGAAAAGTTTTGAGGGCTCTCTATTAAACATACCTGATTTTAAGTAAACCTTACTTTTTAGTTACTTGCTTTTGATTTATTCTTTAATAATTTTTATTTTATGTGCATTGGTGTTTAGCCTGTATGTGTGTGTGTGAGGGTGTCAGATCTCCTGGAACTGGAGTTACAGACAGTTGTGAGCTGCCATGTGGATGCTAGGATTTGAACACAGGTCTTATAGAAGAGCAGTCAGTGCTCTTAACCACTGAGCCATCTCCCCAGCCCTTGCTTTATATTCAACCTTGAAAACACGTATAAGAGGCTAAAGCTTCTCCTTTTCTCCTCTTTCTCTTTCTCCTCTTTCTCTTTCTCCTCTTTCTCTTTCTCCTCCTCCTCCTCCTCCTCCTCCTCCTCCTCCTCCTCCAACCACACAGCAGCGGGTTGGGGGTGGGGGAGCAGCCCCTCACTTCTACCCTCTCTGGGCTCTAGCATTTATTCCCTCTTCAGAGTCCTCAGAATTAAACTATCTGCAGCTGGCAAAGAGCCCCTCTCAGAGCCTGCATGAGGCAAATGAGGCAAATAGTCTGCTGCTGTGGACCATCTGAATCAGCCTCAAATCCCACACCTGGGATTAAAACATGTTTACATAACTTAGTTTTTCAAGATACCAAAACTTTCCACTACATTTCCCCTCTTTAGTATATATATTTAAAGGCCTTTTCTCGAATATGAATGAGACTTGTCACTTTCTTAAAAGTAGATGATCAAGGAGTCAAACGCTTTTTGGTTCAGTAGTTTCTGCTGTAATCTGGTAACTCTCTGGAACAGTTCCTACTTTTTGCTGCTGACCCTCGAGCTCGGACCCCAAAGCCACTTCCTAATGGCGGGAGTTGCCTCACACGTCTCTCCTGGACACGTGTTCACTATCAAATGGCCTTTCACCACAGCAGCCACAAACCCGGAGAAAGTTAGGCATTCTTGCCCAGAACTCAGGGCTGCCAGAAATGGCTGTTGCTTCTCTAGTGGAACGTACCGTATTTCTCAGATTTAACACACATTTTGAGTTCTGAGACTTAGGGGCTTGGTCTTTTCAAATGACCAAATTCAACACAATTGACGCACCGAGCATTTTGATGCCCATGGCCTTTGGTGGCTACGGTGGATGGTAATCTCATCACCTGAGGCTGCTCCCCTATCAATTCAGTCTGCTCAAGATTAACCCTCTCAAAACATGCTGTTTCTCTTTAACCCTTTTCCCCTGTAAGACCTCCTGCTCCTACATGCTCACCAGCCTCCCAGGGGGCTGTGGAACCAGGAGTGTGTGGAGCAGGGTGAGGAGGCAATTTCTGGAAACTCCAGCTCTCAGTTACCAGGTCTGAGCCCTTTTCTCCCTTTTCCAGCAGCACCTTCCCTTCCCAAGTGTGTCCATCTCTACCCACAAACTCTCTAGCTGCACAGCCAACTCTGTAACCCAAAATGAAAGAATTCTTTCAAAAATGAAAGAATTGAGTGACACTGATTTTATTTCCTCCATTTTTTTTGTTTCCCATATCCCTCCATATCCACTTGCAACTTTTCCAGTTGTTTGGTCATTCTCTCAACCTTTTTTGAGACGGAATATAGGAGGAAGAAGCAAAAACAGAAAATCCCTCCGGGAACAAAGCAGGAGAGAACCCAGCAGCAGCGCAGTAAATGTTTTGACATCCGGAAACAGTATATTCACTTCTTCAGACCCTGCTGTCTCCTCTACAGCATTAGAACCCAGAGTTTCCATTATTCTAGGCCCTGTGTGTGGATGCCAGTTGTTGGCATACTTTTAAAAACTGTTTTATTTGCATTTTCTTATTCCTCCTCCCTTCTCCACATCAGTCCCTTCCGAGACCCCAACACCAGGCAGGAGGTAAAGAAGGTTAGTGGGAGAAGGGACGTAGTTCTCTTTAGCTGCTTCCTGCTGGTTGGAGTCATTGGGTTCCTTGGAGCCAGTCCAATCCCTGTTTAAGGAGTTCTCCATCTTATCAAACTGCACGAGCAGCATTTTTTCCTCCTTGGAGCCCTCTTTCTCTCTCTCTCTCTCTCTGGGCTCTGGCATTTATTCCCTCTCCAGAGTCCTCAGATTTAAGCTATCTGCAGCTGGCAAAGAGCTCCTCTCAGAGCCTGCATGAGGCAAATAGTCTGCTGCTGTGGACCATCTGAATCAGCCCCACATCCCACACCTGGGATTAAAACAAAAACATGTTCACATGTCATAAGCCAAAATTTCCACAACAGTATCCAGTCATTTTCATATTTTGTTTAGCTGTAATATTCCCCCTGCCCCGCTTTATTTTATATTATTTTTTTCTGTAGTCCTGGCTGTCCTGGAATTTATAGAAATCCTCCTCCTCTGCTTCCTGAGTGCTGGGATTAAAGGCCTGGCAAAATGTCATCTCTTCTTTATAACCACCCAGTATTAGATGGGAAACAGCCAACTGAATGGAATTAAGTTCTCTCTTTTGTTGTTTTTGATGCAAGGTCTCACTGTGTGGACCAGACTGTCTTCAGACTTACAGAGACCCACCTGCCTCTGTCTCTCAGGTGCTGGGTAAATTAAAGATGGGCCCAGCAAACTAAATGAAGTTTAAGTCTAGTGTCTCATCCCACAGCAAGTCCAAATGCGGGTGCTCTAGACCCTGCTGTCTTCCCAGCCGGTTCTCTGGAGCTTCAGGTGGTATGTCTTTCCCTTTGCTTTCCCTGTAGGAGCACAAGGCAGCTGCTGGGCAGACAGGAAGGAAGCTTCATGGAGGCAGCTGCCTCGTGTTCCTCCCACAAGAGAGGAAGTTCACTCCAGAATTACACAGCTGCAGTGGCTGGGCAGTGAACCTTTGCATAGTCAGCCTCTCCCAGGGTTGGTTTGGTCTGGGAGAAAGGCAGGAAAGCAGAGCTGTTTGGGGGCAAAGAGCAGCGCCTGAACGCTTCTTTCTGATCATCTATCGCTGGGTAGCCAACCACTCTATGCCCAAGAGAAAGCAACTGGATTTTAGTACATCACAGGAATTTGGACAGAGTGCGTCAGGGAGGGCTCCACATAGCCTCAGAGCCTTCTGGGGCTTTGGGCTGGAGTCAGGTGGAATCTTCCTCAGCCTGGGGTAGGAGCTGGGTTTAGATGAAGTCCTCACACAAGGCACCTCATGTGACCTTCCCTATGGCTTGGACTTCTATATGTGGCTTGTGATGGAAGGTCGGGTAAGAGAAATGCGCGCGCGCGCGCGCGCGCGCGCGCGTGTGTGTGTGTGTGTGTGTGTGTGTGTGTGTATGTGTATGGAGGGGAGGAGTCAGAGAACTGTGACTAGTGAAAGCAAGCATTGGCTTCCAGGACTGACTGCTGCTGGTTCTCAGGACTTGCAAGGTATCCTGGGGACTGATATTGGTATTGCCCCCAAAAGAACCCGGTGACCCTAACCAGCAAGGACTAAGTCTAAAGAGAACTACATCCTGTCTCTTCTAACTTTCTTTCTCTCCTACCTAGAGTAAGGAGCTTGGAAGGGAGGTAGAGGTGTAAGAAGCCCAATTAAAATAGAGTAAAGAGAGCGCAAGTGGCACCCAGACAGGCGTGGCTGGGCAGAGCGGGAGACTCGGCTTCCGACAGAAGTGTCACGCCATTCTCTTATTTTAGAAAGGGTTACAGAGTTGGCTGTGCAACTGGAGAGTTTTCGGGTAGAAGCTGAAGTGCTTGGAAAGCAAAAAGGGTCAGAAAGAGAACGAAAGGGTTCACAGCCAGTATCTGAGCACAGGGTTTCCCTGCTCTTGCCGCCCGCCCTGCTCCACACCTTCACTGCCAGGCGCCAGGAGCCCCTTCGTGAGGCAAGGCGCTGGGGAGAGCAGGAGACTGTACAGGGCAAAAGGGTTGGTTAATCCCGAACAAGTGCGCGGCTGGAGAGTTGCCTGGGACTCCAAAGTCACCGTCAGCTCTTCTGCGAATTGCGCAGCACATGCCTGCTAGTGATGCTGATCGTGAATACGATGAGAGGACACGGCGTCCAACAGAGATGTTAGGTCTCAAGGGTTTTAAGGAGTCTACTGTTTCCTATGGAATGCATCCCTCGTTCGTTAAACAAATACTAAGAAACTGGGCTACACAAAACAGCATTACTCCCCTAGGTTGGAAGGGACGGTGTCAGCTGTGGCAGAAGCTGGTTCTTGGTTACAGCGGTCATCATGGCGGAGGAACGAAGCCGTGAAAACACAGCAGTGAAGTATAGCAAGGGGGAAACGTTGTTAAAGACCCGTCGCTTGGTAAAGGGCATTATGCTGACCTACAAGAACAAATTCAGGTGATGATGTGGTGAGAGGGCAATGTCGGTTGGCAGCTTTAAGAGGATCCACCTATTTACTAATATAATATGAGGCCCTAGGGACACCTTCACGGATTTCTTACAGAGATTGGCTTCATCTATAAACAAGGTGGATCATACCCTGATGCTAGGCAGGTGTTGACAGAGATGTTGGCGTTTGAGAATGCAAATACTAAATGTTAGAGAGTAATTAGACCATTAAAGGCATGAGCAGCACCAATAGATGAATGGATAAGAGACACAACTGAAATTGGCTCTCATGAGCAGAAGACCAACATCATAGGACGAGCTATATTAGGGGTCTGATCTATCAAGATACCTGGTGCTTTAATTGTGGTGAATTTGGCCATTTACAAAGAAATTGTAAGGGTAAAAGCTTTGAAGCTCAAAATTTCAGGTGCGTTAACTCTGAGGAATACGGTACTTTGGCCAGTAGACTGGAATAAGCTGTGTCTGGCAGCAATGGAATGCCCAGGTTTCCTGGGATTTGCAGACATTGTGGTAAAAGGGGTTACTTGACTATTGACTGAGGATCCAAGAGGGACATACGCGGTAGCCCCTTGCCAATGGGAAACAAACTGAAGGGCCAGCAGCAAAAATGTGCGCTCCAGCCAGAAGGTAACAGGCAGGAAGGCTGCAACTGAGTGTTGCTGATCCCATGCACACTGCTGAAGGCAGTGCAGCTTTGGTTCTGACCACAGACATGCCTCTTAACCCATCCCCAAGAGTTGAATATTACAAAATAACCACTGGTGTTTCTGGTCCTTTGCCTTCAGGGACAGTAGGGATGATCTTGGGAAGAAGTGGATTAACTTCTCAAGGATGTATTGTGCATCCAGGTATTGTAAATGAGGATTGCAAGGAAGAAATTAAAATGATGGCATAATGGAGATGCAAATGAATGCAGAGGATAGAGTTGCTCATCTATTACTGTTTGCCTACACCAAGGGCAAAGCTGCTCCAGCAGAAAGCACAGGTGCCTTTGGGAGTACTGGAAAAAAAAGTGCTCTGGCAAACAGGGGTTAACAATCAGAGACCCAAATTAATATTACAAATGAATGGTATTGAAATAGGTTTGGTTGATACAGGAGCTAATGTCAGTGTCCTTTCCCAAAAGTCTTGAAATCCAAAATGGTCACTTCAGGTTTATACACATTTTATAGGAATTGGTAGATTATCTCAAATAAGACAAAATGTGTGATGGATTAAATGTGTGGGATCAGTAGGACAAACAGGGAAGTTGAGACCCTATGTGGCTGACCTATCCATGAATTTATGGGGAAGAGATCAACAACAATGGGGTGCTCAAATTAATATTCCTGCAACACCAGAGACAGCCAATGATGAAATAAGGGGTGAAATGGTAGATGTTCCTGGGGAAGGTATTGATATGTGTCATCAAAAACAATCACAAGCTGTGCCCATTGTCCAAACACAGGACATCACAGGGACTGACTTTCCAAATTTATAAGAGGGGCCTCTGCTGAAACAATAGCCTTGCCCCTGAAATGGTTATCAAACAGACCTGTGTGGGAAGAGTAGTGGCACATAACAAAAGAAAAATTGCAGGCACTCAAACAACAGGTACAGAGCAGCTGGAACCTAAGCAGATAGAAGAGCCTACCAGCCTGTGGAATTGCCCCGTGTTTGTTGCAAAAAAGAAAGCAGGAAAATGGAGGATAACTGATATAAGAACAGTGAACAGACTCATTCAACCAATGGATCCTTTACAGCCTGGAATTCCTTCACCTTCTTTGTTACCTAAGCCATGGCCTGTAATAGTAATTTATTTAAAGGATTGCTTTTTCACAGTTCCCTTGCATGAGCAGGATAGGGAAAGGTTTGCTTTCTCAGTACCTACTTTAATAATAGTGCTCCAATTAAGAGATACCATTGGAAGGTGCTTCCACAGGGCATGTTAAATAGTCCAACATTTGTCAATATTTTGTGTGAAAACTGCTAGAAATAATTCATAGGCAATTTTCTTAATCTATCACTTATCATTACATGGACAATATTTTGTTAGCTGATTCTGATGAAGATATTTTAGAGAAAATGTTTAAGGAAACACAAAGAAGTCTGCCATGCTGGGGGTTACAGATTGCTCAAAAAAACAACAAAATACAGAGAGGAGATTTGCCACAAGCTCAGTGTGATCCTCATGCCTCAGTCTATGCTCAGAAGATCATCACTGTTCTGTTCTTCATCTTGTTTCTTTTCTTTTTGAAGATTTGTTTTTATTTATAGGTCTTTGTTTGTGTCTGTGTGTGCATGCCACTTGTGGATCACCTTGGAGGAAAAGGAAAGCACCAGAGAGTCCTTAGAGCTGGGGGTTACAGGTGGTTGTGGACTGCCTGATGTGGGTCCCAGGATCTAAACTCTCATCTTCTGGAAGAGCAGCAAGTACTCATAACCAATCTCTTTACCTCCTCCTCTTCTTTCTTCTTCTAGATTTATTTATACAATGTTCTGTCTGCACATGCACCTGCACACCAGAAGAGGGCACCAGATCTCACTATAGATGGTTGTGAGCCACCTTGTGGTTGCTGGGAATTGAACTCAGGACCTCTGGAAGAGCAGCCAGTGCTCTTAACCTCTGAGCAACATCTCCAGATCACTTCCTCACTTACTTTTTTTTTTTGTAATTAAATTTCCTCACTTCTTTAAATATTTATGTGTTCATTTTTATGTGTATGAGTGTTTTGCCTATGTATATGTGTGCCAGGTGCATGCCTGGTTCCTTAGAGGCCAGAGGAGGGCTGCAGTCCCTTAAAAACTATCCCCTCCAACACCCCAATACCAGGTAGAAGAGAAAAGAGATTAGTGGAGAGAAGGGGTGAAGTTCTCTTTAGCTACTTCCTGCTGCTTAGGATGGTCGGGTTCCTTAGGGCAAGTCCAATTTTCATTTCAGGGTATCTCCAACTGCTTCACATCCAACTGCATCAGCAGTAACCAGGAGTAGCAGGGGTGGACACCAGCAACCTTCTCGCTCAGAGTCTCCCTCAACACTCTCTGGGCTCTGGCATTTATTCCCTCTCAGGGTCCTCGGAGGGAATTTGATCTCTTAGAATTAGAGTTAAAGGCAGTTGTGAGCTACCACGTGGGTGCTAGGAATTACACCTGGGTCCTCTGGAAGAACAAACGGTGCTCTAACCACTGAGCCATCTCCCCCGCCCCCTCTCTTTTCTTTCCTTCCTTCCTCCTCCTCCTGCCTTTCTGCCTCCTTGAGCACTGGGATTACAGGCATGTGCCATGGTGCTCAGCACCAGACTTGCACCCCATTTCTTAATTTTTTCTTATACATTTAATGTATGTATGTGCAGGTCAGAAGTTAATTTGTGGGGATTGGTATCCTCTTTCCATGGAGTAGATTTGTGGGATTGAACTCAGGTCATCAGGGTTGAGAGCAAATGCCTTAACCCACTAAGCTATCTGATTGGCCCTGACTCTCATTTCCTGATGGAAGGTGTCAATGAATTAGTAGCCTTAAACTAAGCTAAGATGAGGTAACTCCGGACTAAAGACATGTTTCCAGAGACTCACTGCCTGGCCCACATGGCAGGAGAAGCTGATTCCCACAAGCTGTTTTGGTTTGCACATGAGCATATTCTTTCTCTCAGACACAAACACACATATTAAAGAAATAGTAGGAACAACAGAACAAACTGGTGAATCTTGGGACCTCAGCTGTGTTATCTAGGCAACAACTCTGCCATGGAATTACAACTGTAGCTCTTTCAGGTAAAAGGAAATCTCAAAGTCCACCCCAAACAGTCATGAGCTCACACTTGTCCCTCCCTTTTTCCTTCTTTCCTTTATGGTGTTTTTTGAGATAACAGCTCCCTCATGCAATCTTGGCTGGCCTCGAACTCAGGACATAGACCAGAGTGACTCTGAACTCATCTCCTGAGTGCTGGGATTACAGGCATGGTCCAGCAGTGCCAGTTGGAGATTGATCCAGGGTTCCTGCATGCCAGATAAAAGGTCCGCCAGCTCAGCTACATCTCCAGCTTCCATTTTGGAGCAACATGGAAAGAAAGGGAAACGCTAGGACCCCCTCAGACTATAGGAAAAACAAATCACAAGTCAGTTGTGTCCGTGTGGCAAGATTTCAGTACTATCAACAAAATACTAAATTACAATGTAAAGCAAAGATTCTAATAGTCCTTGGTAAGAATTCAGCAATGTTTGGGTCCTCCTTATAATTAAAATCAGTAGTTTTGGACTACATATCAGGTTACATAATAAGGAGGCTTAAAAAATAAAGCAGAAACCAACCTCCCAGCCCCAGTCTAGCTGGGCACGCCTTCGATGCCAGCACTTAGGAACCGGCAGAGTTGAGTAGAGCCAAGATTGCGTAGAGAAATGAGCCCCACCACTGCCCGGCAGCTTTCTTCTGTCTTAAAAGTTGTAAGTGAAAAAAAAAACAAAAACAAAAACAAAAGAAAGAAAGCGTTGTCGTCAGGCGGAATCCAGCGGGCGGGCCAAGGACAGGAGAGCGCGCGCTGAACCGCGTGGGAGGGACTGGAAGAAGTAAGGCCGAAGCTTGGGAAGGTGGGCGCTGGGTGCAGCAGGTGCGGCGGCTCCACCGATCCCCGCAGAGCCTGCGCTCCCGGAGCCGGGCGGCAGAGGGCGCCGCAGCCACGCCCGTCCTGCGCCTCCGGGGCGGGGCGTCCTGCGGGCGGGGGCGGGGCCGCGCGCTCACGTGACCCAGACTCATGGCGGCGGCGGCGCCGGCGGCTCTCGGCGGCTGGAGCCGGATCCTGTAGCCGGGGCGTGGGCCCGCGTCAGTCCCGTCCCTCCTCCGGGCCCCCTCGCGTCTTCCGGAGTGTGGCCGCGGGGCCGCGATGGCGGAGCGAGGCCCGGAGCCGGCGGCGGCCGCGGTGGCCGCGCTGCCCCCCGAGGTGCGGGCGCAGCTGGCGGAGCTGGAGCTGGAGCTGTCGGAGGGTAGGCGCGGGCGAGCGGGCGGACGGCGGCGGCCTGCGGGGAGGCCGGGCCGGCGGGGCTCGCAGGGTCGCCCCGGGGGGGCGCGGGTGCCCGCGGGGACGGAGCTGCGCCCTGCGCCTGGCACCTTCCCCTCCGGAAGGGCCGCACGCCTGCGCCCTCTCTCCCGCCCGGGGAGCGGGGCGCAGGGCAGCGCCGCAGCCGCGTTTCCTCCTGCGCCTCTAACAATGCGCGGTGACAGGCGTGAGAAAGGAGCGGTGCGGGTCGCCCAGGGGGACCCCCGCTCTGCCGCTCTCGGACCACCTCTGTCACGGGGGCCAGCAGGGCTCTCTCTTTGCACCTGTGTTCAGGGCTGGGTTTTCCGCGTCTGGTCACCCTTTGGAGTCTCTGAGGATGCAGATCCTGGCCGGCACCCCCTTCCTCCTGACAATGGATCGGAACAGGGAGGGTTGGGCTTGTTTAGGTGCTTTCAAACGTGGGCTCAGTCTGGGCGCTGGGACCAGAGAAGTCCCCTGGACAACAATGAGGGGCTCAATGCGGGCTGTGGGCATGTGATCAGGCGAGTGCGCTGTGGCGAGCAGCTCTCTGTAAAGTTCCTGTTTTTATCTCAGATGGCCTCCGAACAAAAGCAGCATTTTCTCCGCGCTGGGTGTCAGTACACTTCGCTGATGTCTCCAGAGTTGTGTATTGTTGAATTCCTTCCCGAAGGCCCTGGCTAGTATTTATTAAGTGCATTAAAAACTGTTGATTGGAAAAGAGTAGGTTATGTGACCAGGTTCCCGGGAGAGTTCTAGTTCTGACTTTTTAACTTATCATGACATTGTGGGTTTTTTCCCCTTTGAAAATCACTTACAGTGAAAAAGCAGGAGTGAATTTGAGTGTTCTAGATCTTAAGCGATTGAGGGAAATAATTAATGTTAATAACTCTTTAAGGCTTTCCCAATGTATAGCGTGGTGCTGTTTTCACTTGCACGTAATTATCAACATATTATTTTTCAATTAATCTGTTGGGAAGTGTTTAGGAAGATAGGAATCCTTTGGGCCTCTTGCCCAGTGATACCTTTGATTAAAATAGTTACCAGGTTAAAAAAAAAATCAGTTGAAGTAGTTTGTTAGAATATGTTTCCCTTAAAGTTTTCTTTTTTCCTCCTCATCTTTTCGTGAAAGTGTTGGCAGCAAGTGTGATGAATTCCATTCAAATCTTTTAAAACGGTTTTTTTTTTTTTTTTTTTTTTTTTTTTTAAGTAACAAATCAGCCATGGCTTCTATGAGCCAGAAAGGGAGGTTTGGCTGGATTGTATGAGGGGGGAGATTAAAAATAGGATTTGATTGCTTTTCCCAGGAAAGGGGAACCGGGGTGCTCCTTTTGGTGTGAATGTGCCGCACATGATTGTTGTTTACAGCTCTGGGTGTCTCCAGACATCTTCAGAAAGAGCTATTCTGGGGAACTGTTTCTAGGATCCACTTCTTATTAGCTGGTCCTCCTCCCTGAGAAACGTGACAGTCTTAGAAACCGGGAATGTCAGAGCTTGAACGTTTTAAGAGGGAATGGTTTCTTTTCCCAGGCAGGATGCTTTGATTGGCAGATTGCTTAGTTTAAATTTATTTCTTAAGGATTGGTAGTGTATCGCCCTGCGTTTAATTCCGGGCGCCGTGGAAGGAAATAGCAGCTGAGAAACCTGCAATGTCAGCGTGTTGGCCGTCCGTCTGTCTTGCTTCAAGCACACAGATGGTTGGTTGGAGATGGAGGAAGATGCTGTTCAGAGTTCAGTGAAGTTAAAATAAGCCAGGGGTCTCCAGGTCCGTGGTGGTTGTGGCATCTGAAGCAGGTTTGGAACTACCCTCCTCCACTGCCTTTTTGTTGTTGTTGTTAATATTTTCTCTATACTCTTCTGACAAAAACCTTCCCCCTCCCCCGCAAAGCCTCTATCTGTCTTTGTCACAACTCACTGATGTTGGCGCATTCAGTCTTTCCATTGCTGTCTTTCCCAGGTTCAGGCTGTAGTTGGTCCTAAAGACAGGGCGAGTGTGAGCAAAGCACTGTTGGAGAATTTCTTTGTGTGTGTTCCGCTGCAGCCTTTGGTCAGAGCCCCTCTGCTGAGATGCAGACCAGTGCCTCCTTCGGGCTGTTTGCCGCAGAGCTGCAGAGCCTGCTGCTGCAGGCCTCTGGCAGCTGGGGTCCTGTGAAGCTGTCCTGCAGTGCCTGAAGCTGTCAGGAGCACCGAGTACAGACTGAGTTCGTGTGTGTGTTTCTTGATAGCTGGCTTGCATAGGATTCTTGATATGTCCCTCATTGGATTTCCTCAAGACCACATATGCCATCATATCTGACAGGAAGCTGTTGGACTTCATCTGTGGAGGAGTGGGGCTTCATGTTTAAGACCGTGCGCTCATCTGTGTAAAGCTTTTCGCACAAGCTGTTGTTTGAGCAGCACCAAACTTCTTGATGAGCTGAAGCAGGTGTACTTGGTCCCCCTTCCCCTTTTGGTTTAACAGAAGGGAAAATTTGACTCAGAAAAGTTCAGTGTTTTGTTTAAAGCTTCACGTCGATAGGGCGCCTTCACCTCAAGCTGTGATGTAATTATGGCATGGAACGACTTAAGTGTCTGCGCTGTGACTGCACAATAGTTTTTTTCGGCAATGCAGCATTTGGTGTTTGTGCTGAGGCTGAGTGTCCTGAGGGTTCTCGGTTGGTGGTGCCTGTGTGTGCAGAGGGTACAGAGGTGAGCAGGACACTGTGCCAGCTTTCAAGGACCTCTGAGCCGGCCAGAGGGCATCTCTTAATGTCAACAAACGCCACATGAGACTGTGACAGAGCCGTGTGCAGGGCTGCCCTCTAAGAAAAGAGGAAGCCCTGTGCCTGGCCTTTCGAGAAGCAGCCCAGACTGGAACTTCAGGCTGTGTGGTCAGCAGCGAGGAATCTGGCCACTGCAGAGCACCCGGCGAGCGAGGAAGGGGCGGCCAGTGCCTGTGCTGCAGGTTGGAGGGTGAGCAAGTCTTTCCATGTCTGAGACCAGCCGGAGACAGCAGCGGGAAAAGCACGTAAGAGAAAACAACGCTGGGCGGAAGGGAGCCTCCCTTTTCTTGTTTGAACACTTCTCTGGGCATGGCCAGCAGCGTTCCCCTCTGTCTCTACAGGTTTCACTCCCCATCTCTGAGGCCCTGGCAGTGGCATCGTCCTCCTTGAAGGTGGAAGGATGAAAGGCACCTTAGAGTGGCAGGAGAGCTGGGAAAGAGGGGACATGCTGGGTACATTATATTTCAGCCTCAGAAGTGGGCAGGTTGGCTTTCCCAGCAGAATGCCAGCGAGCCTGCTGTTCACTGTGTGCTGATCCTGGTTCCCTCCCCAGATAGGGCACTTACTCAAAGAGGCGAAGACCACCTACACATGCCCCTGGGGCGAGGAGTTTTCAAAAGAGAATGTTATTTTTGTTTGTTTATAGTACTTCATACTAAGTCAGCATTCTACCACTGATTTCTACTCTTCAGTCCTATGGACTTTTATTAAAATTTTTTTAATTACATTTTTATGTGTTTATTGCATATGCACATGAGCTTTCGAGTATCTGTGTGTATGTGTGCTTGTATATTTTGTGTGTGCTTATATATTTGTGTGTGTGTGTGTGCGCGCGCGCCATAGTGCATGAACAGAAGTCAGAAGACAGCTTGTGGAAATCAGTTTTCTCTCTCCTTCCATGCAGATCCTGGATGTTTAATTAAGGTTGTTAGCTTGTCTCCTGGAGCTTTCACACTGAGCCCTAATTTCATATTTTTTAAAAATCTATGTGCTTTCTTTTCCTGGAGTGGTGAGGATTGATTCAGGCCTCACACATGCTCTGCCATTGTGCTCAGCTTTGTAGATTTTATTTATTTTGCTTTTTGTTCTTACTTTTTTGGAGAGAGAGGGAGAGAGTCTAGGCTGGCCGAGAACTGTGGTACTAGCTTGGCTTTGAACTTGTGGATCTTACTGTTTTGCTTCCCAGGTGCGGGGGTAATAGGCATGTGCTACCTGGCTCCCGTAGACTTATTTTATTTCACTTATTTATTTATTTTATTTCACTTATTTATTTTATCACTTATTTATTTTGAGGCAGGGTGTCTCTTTGTGATCCTGGCTGTCCTGAACCTCACTGAATAGACCAGGCTGTCCTCTAATCCACGGAAATCCTCCTGCCTCTGCCTCCTAAGTGCTAGGATCAAAGGTGTAGGTTACCACACCTGAACTGTTTATTTCTTTAAATAATTTAAAAGGCTTTCCCCAGCATTTGCATAAGCGTTACTACAGTCTTCCGTTGTTCTCCCCGGTCTAGTGTGAGATGACGCTCCTCTCTGGCCGGTAGTTCCTTATGGTTCTTTACTGCCAGTCACATGTAGTCATTTAAACTGCTTTTCATTTAATATAAACTCATAAGAGACCATTTATATTCTCTTTCTTTTTTTTTTTTTAATTAATTCATTCTTTGTTTTGTTTTTTGAGACAGAGTCTCATTATGCGGACCAGGCTGGCCTCAGACTCACAGCGATCCGAGCACTGGGACCTCTTCTTCTGCTCCTCTTCTTTTAAAAAATATGTATGGATGTTTTGCCTGCATGTGTGTGTGTGTGCACTGTGATGGGTGGCTGGTACCCAGGAGGGCCAGAGAGGTGTGAACTGCAGGCAGGTGTGAGCTCCCACATGGGTATTGGAAATTGAACCCAGCTGTTCTTAAGACCCAGCACTCAGGAGGCAGAGGCAGGTGGATATCTGAATTTTCAGTTTGAGGCCAGCCTGGTCTACAAAGGGAGTTCCAGGATGGCCAGGGCTACACAGAGAAAGAAAGAAGTATAGCCAGTGCTTTTAACTGCTGAGCTGTCTCTCCAGCCTCTCATATTTGTATTTTTTATATTTGTATATTAGTCTTTTTTTTTTTTTTTTTTTTTAATCTCACCTAATTCTGGTTGGTAGCCTGGAATTTGCTGTGTGGACCAAGCTGGCCGTGAACTCATGAAGATCCAGCTGCCTATCCACCTCCTCCACCTGCTGGGATTAAAGGCGTGTACTACCAGGCTGGTTTATTTTTGTTTGTGAGTGTGTGTATGTTCACACATGGCATGAGTGCAGGTGTCCTTGGAGGCCAGAAGAGGTCACAACTGGTAAGTGATGTGGGTGCAGGGAACCAACAGGGTCTTTACTCGGGCAATCTGTGCCCTAAGCGCACTCTCCAGCCCTCTGCCCGGCTTCTGTTAACAGTTCAGGAGTGTACCAAAGTTTTGCTTGGTTCAGTTTGATTTAAGTGGAAAAATCAAGTCTCTGTCTTGGTGATTCGATCTTGGCATGTGGTGGGATTGAATAATCATTTGAGAAGCGTGTTGGTATCTGGTCAGCCTTTGCCCACATCCTGGTCATATCCCGTAACTAGCTGTGTGGCCTTGGACAGGCTGCTGACCCCTCGTGTGGTCTCTTATCCACACAGAGAAGGCTGAATCCCGCACTAGACTTGTAAGGACGTTTAATAGCAGTGAGGTGTGCAAGCGTGTAGGAGCCTCTAACCTTTGCGCCTGACAGTGAATGGATGCTTGGGCCTGGCTGCTTCTAATAGGTCATGTGACTATGTCCTATGTGAAGTGATGAATAGAAGCAGTTTGCTTTGAAGTGGGGCTTCATGCCACTTCAGTTGCTCTAACACATGTTGGTTCCTACAGACGGAAGAGCCTGAATTGTTCCATGCAGACATCTGGCATCAGGCACTCAGCTTGAACATGAGTGTGGGTTTTGAGACTCTGGCTTGTGCGGCAATGAAAGGCCGGCGTGGGTGCCTCAGCTCCCCGAAGGCCGAGTCTGAGCTCCCTGTGGGCCGGGGGCAGCTCCTTCAGTTCTCTTCTGGCATCTTCTCAGCTGAGGGGACATGCAGCCGTATTGAAGTCTAGTTCTAGCCCATGCCATGCTGCCCTTGCCTCTGCTCTGACCATTGGTTTTCTGAAGACAGACCTTTCATTCGAAGCCTTCGCTGAGCCTGAGGTTCTGACATGCTCTGTCTTTGAGTGTTGCACATGTGGGTCAATGCGCATGCTTCTGAAGATAGCAGATGTTGGAATTTTTGGTGCGAGGTGCTGTGTGCACTTCTGTCTTTCCTTTTTTGAAGGCATGAACTCATGACTGTAGCTCTGGCTGTCCCAGAACTACTGTGCAGGGCAGGCTGTTCTTAAACTCAAAGAGATCCTCCTGCCTCTGCCTCTTCAGTGCTGACTTGCTTATATTTTTATTTATTTATTTATTTATTTATTTATTTATTTATTTATTTATTTATTTATTTTAGTTTTTTTTGAGATTTATTTATTTTATGTATATGAGTGTTCTATCTGTATTTACACTTGACAGAAGTGGGAATCAGTTCACATTATAGATGGTTGTGAGCCACCATGTGGTTGCTGGGAATTGAACTCATGACCTTTGGAAGAGCAGACAGTGCTTTTAACCACTGAGCCATCTCTCCAGCCCCCCTTGCTTATATTTTTATGTGAGGCCTGCATGTATGAATGTGCACTGTGGAGGCCAGAAGAGGCCTTGGATGCCCTGAAACTGGAGTTAGGGGGTTGTGAGCCACCCTGTGGTTGCCGGGAATTGAACCTGGGTCCTCTGCAAGAGCAGCCAGTGCTCTTAACCTCTGACCCATCTGTCCAGTCCTGCCCTTATTCCCAGAGGAAGAACTGCTCCTTGCTGGTCTGAGTGTACATGTCTGCTGTGTCCTCAGTCACGCGTCCTTCTGTCTCCCTGTGGGGTCTTGGGACCTTCCTGTTACCTTTCCCTTCCTACTCTTTTTGCCTATGTCTTTTTCTCTCAGCTTCTCATGAAACATCTTGATTCTTGGCCCCTTCTTTTCAGCATTTATATTTGTTCCAGTTATTTTCTAGGGAAGGTGGGAGAAAATACAACAAACCCTTCCCTGAACTCCGCACGAGTGGCTGCCTGCTGTCACACTTTGACATTCTCCCTGTGTCTAGAGCACAGGAGAAATAGACTATTTCCATGTCCGTTTGCCTTTGCTCACTGACCTACACTATGTCAGTCCACTATGTCTGGAGCATCAAGCCACTAAAGCAGCTGTTTCCATGGCTACTCCTTCACCCCCTTTAGGGTGAAGTACCTCTGGATTTCGCTGCAGCACCAGGCACGGTCCGTTGTTGTTGGTTTTAATTTTTTGATCTTTTTGAGATGAAATCTCTGTAGTCCAGGATGGTTTTGAACCTGTGGTGATCTTTTTACTGTGGCCTCCTGATGCTGGGATTACAAGTGTGACTACCACGCTTGGCTGTGTGGATCATGAGCTCATCGACATTTTCTCTTTTCTTAACTTTGAGGTGTGGTTTCATTCTGCTCCCAGACTGCTCTTAGGCTTCCTCTTGGCTTCTTGCTCACCTTTCTCGTGGTGCAGGCATCTTCACTAACTTACTCATACCTCACTTACACACACTAGCATCTCTCCCATGCTCAGGGCTCAGCTCGCAGGGGCCCTCAGTTAACCCCCAGGTCTTAGTCTCTAGCCCTGCGCCCTGTGCTGTGAGCACCATGGGCATCTATGCAGAAACCAGTTACATAGTGAGTCCAAAGAGTCCCCTGTCCTTACTCCCCCTCCTCATCTGCTTCCTCTTTCCAAAGCAGTCGTTATTTTCGATTGCCACGGACTATGTGGTGGCTAATTTTCATTGTCAACCTGACTGGACATAGACCCGTTAGTGCCGGAATGAGATGGAATGGTGGGTGTGTCTTCTAAGGCTTTCTCAGAGCTTAGCTGAGGGGAAGAAGGAAGATCCACTTTCACTGTGGGTGGCACATGTCACAGGCTGGGGGTGGGGGGTCCTGGACTGGGTAAAGATGGAGGAAAGAGAAAATATGCAAACGCAGCTTCACACGGCTCTCTGCGAAAGCTGAGGCTTGGAGGTCCCCTGCTGCCACATGCTTCTCACTGTGATGGACTGTGCCCCCTGAACCGTGAGCCAAATGCAGCCTTCTCTTAGGTAGCTTATGTCAGGTTATTTGCATAGCAATGAGAAAAATAACTAACATACCCTCTAAGATTGTTCTGATGCCGATGCTGTCTATAGTAGAGTTACTGGATGATAGGTAGGGAGTCAAGGTAGCCAGCACACTCTGTCCTCAAACAGGAGTGACCAGGCTGTCCTAAAGCCTTTTTGTACGGTTAGTCCTGTTAGTGAGTGCTCCATTCTCAGGGTCTAATCGCCTGTTAAAGGCCCCGCCTCTAGCTGTGCTCACACTAGGAATGAAGTTCCAGCATATGGGTGGGGGTGGGGAGGGCAGCAACATTCCCACCGTGGCATCTTACTCAGTTCACAGCCCAGCTTCAGGTGGGTCCTGGGCTCTGTGGATTCTTCTGTCTGCTGCACCCTCCTGCGAGTCTCTCCTCCCAGTCTACCCTGCTCTATCTTGTCCTGATATTCTTGAAACAAAACCAAATGCGGTCATCTTTCCTTTCTTAAGACAGTTTTATTGACTTCCACCATGTGCAGGGTGAACTCCAAGCTGCCATGTGTACAGAGCTGCCCTCCGCGTGCTCATGGTGCTTCCTGCTCCGAAGCCATGCTGGGAGACTGTGCGCATGCTCATGGTGCTTCCTGCTCCGAAGCCATGCTGGGTGACTGCGCATGCTCCGCTTCCCACTTGGCAGGCCCCGTTCCTGCCGCCACTCTCCAAGTGCCATTCCTGCCTTGCCCTTCTGTTTTGTTTTTTTAAATTTATTTATTTTCACATTTTTATTTTATATTAATTACAGGTTATGTACTTTGTATCCCAGCCGTAGCCCCCTCCCGCATTCCCTTCCTATCCCCTCCATCTCTCCCTCATCTCCTCCCTGCCCCTTTCCAAGTCCGCTGATAGGGGAGGTCCTCCTCCCCTTCCTTCTAACTCTGGCTTATCAGGTCTCTTCAGGACTGGCTGCAGTGTCCTCTTCTGTGGCCTAGCAAGGCTGCTCCTCCCTCATGGGCGAGAGGGTCAAAGAGCCAGCCATTGTATTTATGTCCGAAATAGTCCCTGTTCCCCTTACTAGGGTACCCACTTGAATATTGAGCTATCATTTGCTACATTCAAGCAGGGGTTCTAGGTTATATCCATACATGGTCCTTGGTTGGAGAAACAGTCTCATAAAAGACCCCTGTGCGCTGATATATTTGGTCCTTGCGGAATTCCTGTCCTCTCCAGTTCATACTAACTACCCCTTCTTTCATATGATTCCCTGCACTCTGCCAAAGGGTTGGTTATGTGTCTTAATATTTGCTTTGATACCCTGCTAGGTAGAGTCTTTCCGAGGCCCTCTGTGGTAGGCTCTTGTCCTGCTACTTGTTTTCTCCTACATCCAGTGTCCATTCCATTTGTCCTTCTAAGTGAGGATTAATCCTCTTACCCCAGGTCCTCTTTCTTGTTTATCTTCTTTAGGTGTATAGACTTCAGTATGTTTATCCTATCTTATAGGTCTATCTATATAAGTGAGTATATACCATGTGTGTCTTTCTGCTTTTGGGATACCTCACTC